>PVJD01019521.1:0-11488 GCA_004026545.1 Mormoops blainvillei
CTCACACGCGCCCCCTCAGTCACTCAGAGGGAAAGACCCCTTACCTCCTGAGGGGGAATATCAAATGAAATGGTTCTCATGTCCACCTTGATGAAGTTGTCGGTGCATGGCAGGATAAAAAACAAACCTGCAACAAAGACCCACAAGGTTAGAGGGAGATGCCAGCACCTAATCGGTTTACCTTCTATTCAATTCTAACAGCATCAGCCTAATCAGCTGTAAGCCATCAGTTCAGCTCAGGGAAGGAGCCAGAAACTAGGAATGTCACCCTTCACTCCCCTTGCTTACTTCCCAACCTTAACTGTCCTCCCCAAGGCCTGTGGAGTTCATTTCCTTACTCCGCGGTGACTGTCACTCTGTTTCCACTGAGGCCTATGCTTCCCAAGTCATCTTTCTATTTCTTCCAGTATCTCTCCTCTGATCCATTTTCTAAACTGCAAGCAGAGCAATCTTTCCTGAAGTACAAACGCCTGAACACACTACACAAGGCTCTGCGTGACCGGCCCCGGCTAGCCCCCTCAGCCGCTCCCCTCCCCCGACATCCTCCGCTCTGGCTGGGCTGAGCAGCCTGCAGTTCCTTGAATCTGAAATACTCTCCTCCATATTGCTCTGTACATGGTGCTATTTCTGGCAGGAATTCCTCCCCTAATACCTTTTCATGCCTCAAGATTCGGCCAAGCTGTCATCTCCAGAAAGCTGTGTCTCATCCCACAAGTTCGGGTCAGTCACTCTTCTCTGGGTTTCCACAGCTATTTGGATCATAATACTCATCACACAGAATTGTAACTATCTATTTCCTTGTTGGTGTCCCACCACTAGACACTAAGATCCTTGAGGGTAGGGACTGTGTTAGAGCAGGTGTCCCCAACCTCCGGGCCGCGGACTGGTATCAATCGGGCCTGTTAGGAAGTGGGCCACGCGGCAGGAGGTGAGCTTGAATGTAATGCACTTGAATCATCCCGAAACCATCTCCCGCCCCCGCCCCGGTCCATGGAAAACTTGTCTTCCATGAAACCGGTCCCTAGTGCCAACAAAGGTTGGGGACCGCTGTGTCAGAGTCTCCAGTGAATTCCCAGAGCCAGGAACACAGTAGGACCTTAACTGAAATTCGCCAGAAAACAACTCAAGGCCTTTATTTTATTTTATATTTTAAAAGATTTTATTTATTTATTTTTAGAGAGATGGGAAGGGAGGGAGAAACAGAGGGAGAGAAAGGTCAATGTGCAAGAAATACATCGACCAGTTGCCTCTCTCATGCCCCGAACGGGGGACCTGGCCCACAAGCCAGGCATCTGCCCTGACTGGGAGGCAAACCAGTGACCTTTAGGTTCACAGACTGGCACTCAGTTCGCTAAGTCACAACAGCCGGGGCTCAAAGCCTTTGTTTTAGTGGGGCTCCTCATGCTTAAACATCTGCAGCTGTAGCTTTTCCTGGCCTACAACAATCTTATCGAATGGGAAGGGGAGGGGAGAAGAAGGAAGGAAAGAGTTGTTACAGCAAGGCTGGCTAGCACGCCTGTTATTGTTACACAGCTTCTGTTATGTGAAGAACTCCTTTCTAAGTCAACAGAGAAAAGAACTTCATAAGGGAAATCACATCAACATAAGAAAGAATTTCAGTCTCCAGGGAAACAGTCTAGAATCCCAGTACTGACCAGGTCCTTTGGCTCCTCCTTGTAAAATGCGACCCAATCTAAAGATGATGGCTCTTTCATATTCCTTTATGATCTAGATTAAAGACACAAATAATAATTTGATAGGAGTACAAATATTTATATGCGTAGCTTTTTAAATATGTTTCTGCTCTAAAGAGATTACGTGCCTCTATTTTCTTTATTCTTTATAATCCAGATTATATCTACAAAAAATAATGGCTAATACCCCCGTCAAGTATGATATTGATTTACTTTCTTTTTACTAATTATAAAAGCAATAGTTATTCATTGTATAAAATCTGGAAAGTATAGAATAGTATACAGGAGCAAATTTATAACCTCACTCCTCAGCTACTAACATTATTATTCAATTACTCGTGCATGGTTAATAAAGAAGAAACAACGCTAAAATTCTCATGGCTTGTCTCCTGATTTCTTAAATTATAATAATAATTCTTGGAGCACATTTATCTTTCTAGGAATATGTAAATGACAGTCATTTATCAAAGTATTAATAATTCTGTAGGAAAAATAACCAGCATTTGGAAAGCACTTACCCTGTGGCAAGCATTGCGGTAAGTATGTTTACATACATTAATTCGTTTAATCTTCCCGATGGCCCATTTTACAGGCGAGAAAACATGGCAAAGGTCACACCTTAAACAGTGGAGCCGGCAGTCACCCCTCAGCAGCCCGACTCTGGAGAACTTCTCACAGGACCAGCCCAGATGCCCAATGCCAGAACTCTTAGGATGGTCATTTCATTTAACCCTCGGGAAGGACTGACCAGACTGGCTGAAAAGAACTTTTAAGATCCCGTTGTAACAGGCGACTAGAGTGAATTTTCCAAAGGAGAGATGAAGGAGAAAGAGCTACAGGCCCCTATGATCTCCGTCTCTCGCTCACATGCGTACACAAAGCAGCTTTATGTAGCTAGGAGTTGACACTTTTCCAGATGCGAATGAAATATTCTTACCTTTATGCACAACCATATTGATACTGGAAAAGTTATAACTGTGAACAACAATGAGAAAAACACCAAAATCCATCCGCAAAGTCCAAGGCCTGAGGAGGGGCTCTCTGTGAAAACAAAAAATACACAGTGCTTACCATTGTTACCAGCATAGTCACCACCATCCTCATCCTCACAATTCTCTGGACGCCTGTGCTTGGCATCACACTAGATGTCTTACATGATTTTTCCTGTCTAAGCCACGTAACAGCCTTAAGTGTAGGTGCTAGCTTCCCTAATCCACTTAACATAAAACAGGTATTTTTCACATTATTCCTTTATTCTTTTTCATAAAAAATTATGTTTATTGATGTTAGAGAAAGAGGAAGGAGTGCGGAGGGAGAGAGACAGACAGACAGACAGACAGAGAAGAACGCTGATGTGACACAGAAACACCGATCAGTTGCTTCCCATGTGTGCCCGGCCAGGGGTTAAGTCTGCAGCCTCGGTGTGTGCCCTGGTTGGAAATCGAATCCCCAGCCTTTTGGTGTGTGGGACGACACCCTGACCAACTAAGCCACACTGGCCAGGGCCACATTATTCTTTTTCTTTCAGGAAAGGTTTACTAAGCACCTAATACTGATTATGCTCTGTGCTTTGCACTTAAGTCACAAAAGTGAGTAAGACCCAATCCCAGCTATCAGGAAGGTTAAAGTTTAATGGGGAAGGTAGATAGATTATATTACTATATGGTAAGTGCAGATATAGAGTGTCTGTTCAGAATATTATGAAAACACAGAAAAGGGGTAACTCGCACAGTTGGGATGGAGGTGAGAGTAGAGGGGATGAAGTGGGTAGGTGATGGTGGCGGTTGCTAGAGGGACTTTTTGTGGGATGTAATATTTCAAGAAAATACCAATGAAAAGAAAGGGGAAGGAAGGAAAAGGGCATTCAAGCCAAGGGCACAGCATAATTTAAGGTGAAAACCATATATGATAAACTCATTTAGATCCTCTTTTTAAAAATGACACCTGTAAAATATTTCACTAGGTATATGCACCATAATTTATCAGCCATTTCTTTACCCACCCTTCCAACTGCATCATGATTTTGGTTAGATTAATATCAAATTTTATATTATCATGAATGTAGAAACACAATTCAAAGCTAAGCCATGTCATGAAGTATAGTTTTCCCTTCCTGTACAACTTCTTTTTCTTTTTCTGGAGTCAATGCCTTGTATTTTCCCTTTGCTTAGTTTTCAATGTATTTACTAATTTAACCTCAAACTTTTCATCAATCGGCTAGATCTTTCAGAAGGGTCAGGTACCCTGTGAATTTCATCTTCCAACAAAGAGTCTCCCATGGAGCCACGTCTGGACTCATTCTCTCAGTAGGCGCGCCCAGCTATCACTGTGATTGTCCTTCACTATCATCCTGGGCAATTCTCTTCACTTCCAGTATCCAGTGTCTTCCTCATTTTTAGTTTGGTTTAGTTTGGTTTTAGTTTGGTTTCCTTTTTTTCTGAAGGCCAGAGGGACTCAATAGGCCAAGAGATACTATCATTTTTCTTATCAACCACCAAAGACTTCTACTCTATTTCCAGCAATTGTTTTAATAATGGGAGATTGGCAAGGGGGGAAGAGATACGCCAGGCACATGTCTCTCCTTAGAAGATAGGGCAAAGATGGCAGTGAGACAGGGCTTTGAATAAACAGGAGGCCAAAAAATAAGCAGAGTTAAGGCTGGGAGCATGGTACAAAGAGAGACACAGGTCAAGTGCTCCAGAACACAGGATGAAAAACCAGAAATACAGAGTACTTGGATTATCTATGACTTCTAGTCTTCTGATCCTGTGTCATAGTGTGAGGTAAACATCCTTATGTGTTCTTAAGTAAAAGTGATCTAAGTTAATTCTGGAGGTTTCTAAGGTATAATTTTCGGGGTATACCACATTCACCGGGAGAATAATCCAAGCAAGGCATAAGGCTGCTGTAGAGAAGCCTTGATCAGGTATTATTACGATTACTGATAATAATCACAGTGGCCATTTTTAGATGGTTCATTATATACCAGGCGCACTGTGTTAATTACTTTAGATGTGTATCTAATTTACTACTTACAAAGCCCTGCAAAGTATTTTTAATTCCATTTTATGAATAAGGTAAACAAAGAAATATGACTTTCCCAATGTCAGACAATGGAGGACCTGGGATTCAAACACAGGTCATCTTACGCCAGAGCCCATGTTCTAAGTCAATTCACTCCGATCTTTTACCTCTGAATTAAAAAAAAAAAAAAGAATCCTCATTAAAGAAGTTTGTGTTTGGAGCATTTTTCTTAAGATGGTATTCGAACTGGGAAGGCAAGGTAGGAGTTCTGAGAGTGAAATCCGACATTCCTAGAGAGGAAGGCCTCTTAATTCCAGCTCTGTCTATCTACAGAAAAAGCAGTCTCAAGGCTCTTGGTCAGACTCAGGCCTCGGTTTCCAAAGTGAAAGGAATTCCAAACAAGGAACAGATGATTGGCCACAATGCCTTCTCTGACAGCTTTCTAAAATACCCCTGCATTACCCCAAGTCTCCCATATCTGTGTCCCGAATATACCGGACTATAAACTCCCTGAGGAGGGATGTTTATTATTCATTTTTATATTCTCAGTGTCTAGCACAGTAACCAGCATACAGTGGGAATAAAATAAAATCTTACTAAGCTTTCCAGCTAGATGTGTTTTTCCTTCCTCTGAATCTTGATAGCATTTTTTAAACTTTTTTTAAGGTACTTATATTTTGCCTAATACTTTATTGTGCATTTATATCCCTTATTAGACTGAGATTTCCTGAGAATAGGGAGCATCTAAGTATCCATTTAAATTCTGTTACTTCTTAGTTGTGTGATCTTTACCTCTTTGAACCTTAGTTTCTTCACCTATTATAATAAGGATAATTACACTGGCTTTGTAGGGTTGAGGTAGTGCTCCATAAATATGGATGGCAGTTTTCTATAACTCCCCTATTTTACTCAAGTGTTCCGATTTTCACAATGTAAATGAGAAAATAGGTAGCATTTACCCTCTTTGATAAACCTCTTAAACTATTTAATTTTCCCCTCACTTCATGCCTCCCTCCTTCCAGGGTAGGCTTAGGCATTTGAAGACCCTCAAGAAGTTCGTTTATATGTTGATTTACTAAATTATTGAATTGTTATCTACATGAGGAAAAGCCAGAAAGCCTGGCCCAGTTTTTCTTTTTTTGTGCTAAGTTTCCATTGTCACATTATGTTTTTGAGAAGCTCAGATGAGCATACAAATCAAGAGGAACAATTAATTAAGTGGATATTCTGAAAACAGGACCTGGTTTTTCCCATTTAAAATGCTCAGTTAGAAATAATCAGAGTGTATACACTGGGGAAATGGCATCATTTCATATTATTCTAATGCCTTTAAAATAAAACCATTCTATTTTCAGCTCTTAAAATTCTTCCCCACTTGGTTATAGCTCAAAAATGTACACAAATCACATTCCTCAGGTGAGGTTTAAACTCCACCTGGCCATAAACAAACCCTTAGTTGTCTACCACTTACAGGCCAAACAGCAGCATGATCACCTCTAAATAATAATAATATTAAATAATATTCCATTGTCTCTTATGATGAACATTTTGCTTGTGTCCAATTTTCTCTATTAGAGACCCTGCTGCATTGAATATACTTTTAGCAAAGTTTCCATAATCCTTATTATGTATACTAATTTTGCTGAAAAGATGAAATTTCACAATTCTTAAATTTATCTTATTCTGGAAGTATCTTTTACTACTACTAATAAAAGCCATTTATTGAATGTTTGTTACATGTCAGCTGCAAGTCTAGCTCCTTATCTACATTATTTCTAATGTTTACAAAAATCTGTAACGTAGGTATAAAATATTCCTCCAGGAGTCCCAAAGTAATAAAGCAAAAGACTTTCTGGGAGGAGACAAAGGGAAACAAACAAACAAAAAACATGAAACAAATGACAAAAACAAGTCCTACAGTAATTTTTGTGTGGTTAGCTTCTGGAAAAGCAGTAAATATTCTTTTCAAGGTGATAACAGGCATAATTTCAGAGCACTGTATGGCATTAATGATCTCATGTCAGCTGATTTATGCTAAGGTCTACTGAAGTTGGCCCTATGTTCTGGAAATCACGTGGAGCATTATTATACATTTCATTTATTAATGCAAATTTATTCTGAAATTTAAAAAGTACTGGATTTCCTCTTCTAGGAAGGCCAGAAACATGTCTTATGCAATATCTGAAATCTGGCTCCGATTCATATGCATTATTACACACACACAAAGAAACAAATTAACCAAAGTATTACTGAAATACTTAAGTAGTAACCTGTAAATGACAATCTTTTCCTTCCTCAACAAGTGAAATAAGCCAGGTGGTGAAAGACAGATGCCATACGATTTCACCTATAAGTGGAACCTAATCAACAAAATAAGCAAGCAAGCATAACATAACCAGCAACATTGAAATAAAAAACAGACTGAGCCCGAGCTGGTGTAGCTCAGGGGATTGAGTGTCGCCAGTTAGAGCACATGCCTGGGTTGTGGATCCCCAGTAGGGGGTGTGCGAGAGGCAGTCACACATTGATGTTTCTCTCCCTCTCTTTCTCCCTCCCTTCCCCTCTGTCTAAAAATAAAATAAATAAAATCTTAAAAAAAAACAACAACAACCCCAAAAACAAACTGTCAGTAACCAAAGAGGTGGAGGGAGGGGGATAACAGAGGAAAAGGAGGGGAAGGGTCATCAAGGAACATGCATAGAGGACTCATTGACAAAGCCAAATGGGGGAAGGATTGAGGGGCTGGGGGAAAGTGGTGGCAGGAAAATGTTGAAAAAAAAATAGGGGGAGGCTAAGAATAGTAGAGGAAATTGAGAAGTTGAAGAGCTGATATGTATAACCCATAAACATGAACTAAGAGGTGTGGGGATGATGGGATGGGGAGGGGAGAAAGGGGAGAAAAAAATGAGACAACAGCAATAGCACAATCAATAAAATGTACACACACACACACAAACTAACTAAAACACCCTGTTGGAAATAAAAAAAAAAATGTTAAGAGATATCCAAAAAAGAAAAAAAAATTCTATGTCAGGATTTGGCAAGCTTTTCCTGTAAGAGGTGAGAAAATAAACATTTTAGGCTTGGTGGGCCATAAGTCTGTCATGACTACTGAATACTGCGGCACTGTAGTGCACAAGTAGCCACAGACAACAATACATGAACAGGCAAGGCTGTGTTCCAATAAAACTTAACTTATGGACACTGAAATCTGAACCTCATAGAATTTTCATGTGTAACAAACTCTTCAAAAAAATTTATGAAAGTAAAAACTAGTCGTAGCTTGTGAGCCATACAAAAACAGGCGGTTGGCCAGATTTAGACCTATTTCTTTTCTATGTCATACAGCTATCTCTTTCAGGAGGAGGACTTCATAAATTAAATACACTTGAGCTTTTTTCAGCTTTTCAATTACCGGTACACTTCCCAGATTCCCAGTTACTCCACCCTTGCTTGTTTTGAAACGAGGTGTTTATCAGAACTGATAAACAAAAATTCAAGGTCAAAACAGGCAAAAGGGCAGATGAGGTAAGTGAATATAAAAATGTCTTAAATTTTGCTATACTCAATTTTTCAAATGGCTGGAATTTTAGGGGAAAGAGACAATGAAGCAAACAACAGGAGAAAAGGAAAACTAAAAGAAATGGAGAAAAAGTTAAAGAGGAGAGGGACAACAGAACTAGAATAATCTAAAATTTTGTGTGGAAACACAAAAGACCCAAATAGTGACAGCAATCTTGAAAAAAAAACAACACACAACAAAGTTGGAGGTATCATGCCACCTGATATCAAATTATACAACAAGGCTACAGTAATCAAAACAGCACGGTACCAGCATAAAAACAGACACTTAAATCAATGGACTCAAATCGAATGCTCAGAAATAAACCTATGCCTATATGACTAATTAGTCTATGGCAAAGGAGGGAAAAACACACAATGGGGTAAAGGTGGTTTATTCAATAAATAGTGCTGGGAAATTGGACAGATACCTGCAAAAAATGAAACTAGACCACCTTTTTACACTATATACAAGAATAAGCTCAAAATGGATTAAAGACTTAAATGTAAGATCCCAAATCATAAAAATCTTAGAAGAAAACTTAGGCAGTAAAATCTTAGACATTTCTCTTAGTAATATTTTTTCTGACATATATCCTTGGGAAGGGAAACAAAAGAAAAAAAAAACCAATGGAACTGCATCAAACTAAAAAGTTTTTGCACAGCAAGGGAAACCATCAACAAAACAAAAAGACAACCTACTGAATGGAAGAAGGTACTCACCAGTGATATATCTGATAAGGGGCTAATATCCAAAATTATAAAGAACTCAGACAGTACCAAAAAATCAAACCCGATTAAAAAGTGGGCAGAGGACCTGAATAGACACTTTTCTAAAGAGGACATACAGACGGCCAATAGACATGAAAAGATGCTTAACATCACTAATCATCAGAGAACTACAAATTAAAACCACAATGAGATACCACCTCATGCCTGTCAGAAAGGCTATCATCAATAAATCAACAAACAGGTGCTGCTGGCAAGGATGTGGGAATCCAGTTTGATGTAACCACTATGGAAAACAGTGTGGAGGTTCCTCAAAAAATTAAAAATGTAACTGTCTTATTCCCCAGCAATTCCACTTCTGGGTATATATTTAAAGAAACCCAAAACACGAATTCAAAAGAAGATATGCACCCCCATGTACATTGCAGCATTATTTATAATAGCCAAGATATGGAAGTAACCCAAGTGTTCATCAGTAGGTGAATGGATAAAAAAGCTGTGGTACAGCCCTGACCAGTGTGGCTCAGTTGTTTGAGCGTTGTCCCACAAGCAAAAGGTCACTGGTTTGATTCCCTGTCAGGGCACATGCTTGAGTTGTGGGTGCGGCCCCATGTCAGAGTGCGTATGGGAGGCAACCAACCGATGTTTCTCTCCCTCTCTTTTTCTCTCCTTTCCCCTCGACCTAAAAATAAATAGTCTTTTTTTTTTTAAGCTATGGTACATATATAAAATGGAATATTATTCCACCATAAAAAAGAATGAAATCTTACCACTTGTGACAGCATGGATGGACCTAGAGGGCATTATGCTAAGTGAAATAAGCCAGACTGAGAAAGACTAACACCATATGATTTCACTTATATATGGAATATAAAGAACAGAAGAAATGAACAAACACAGCAGAAACAGGCTTATAGATACAGAGAACAGACTGATGGGTACCAGAGGGGAAAGGGTTAGGAGGCAGGGTGAAAAAAACTGAAGGGATTAAATAGTACTAATTGGTAGTTACAAAATAGGCATGGGGATGTAAGGTAAAGCATGGAGAATATAGTTAATAATGTTGTGGTGACTATCTGTGGTGCCAGGTGGACATTAGAATTATCAGTTGGAACAGTTTATAAGTATGTGAATGTCTACCCACTGTGCTGTAGAACTGAAACTAAAACAAAATTGTGTTGAATACAAACTGTCCTTGATCAATTTTTTTAAGGGTTAAAAAAAAATTCCTATAAAATTTAAAAAAAAAAGAAAGAGTACCTCTTTGGAGGTTAGTGTGAAGAGTAAATGAGCGACCATAATAAGGAAGATGCCTAGTGTTAACAGTTACTCAAAAAACATTTGTTAAATAAATAGTTGTTGAATGAGTAGAGCAATTCTGTCATTTCTTTGGGAGGAAGAAAAGACTGCCTATGACATAAGACAAACTGGAACTACATGTCAGCAGACAGGATCCAAGAAATCAGTTCCCTAAAGTGGTTGTCACACTGCTTTCCTGAAAGTGTTCTTTTCTCTTTTTAAAAGCAGACCTTTCTACCCGTGAAGTTAGAGAATTCAGAAAGGTAGAAGAATGTGCTGAATATGGCCCATGTCTGGAAAGACAGAAACAGTTATGTTCAGAAAAATGCGAGGGAAAACAATTTCATAATGATGCTAATTACATTTAGTCTAGGCCTGAAATGTATTGAAATAAAATAAAACAAAACCTTCCCACTGCTTGTTTTTTTTTTTCTTTTATAGCTCTTTCATTTGGACATCTAAAAAGTATCTATAATTTTTTTCTCATGGAAGTGTTTATAGAGTAACATAATTTTAATTAAAAAAAAAAAAGGAAACAGAAGCATAAGGAAACTAGATCATAAGGTTCCCAATTCTTTAGCTGAGGCTGAATAGCTAAGCAGTAGCTGAGAGCTTGCTTCGAGTTTGAGTGTCAGATTCTAATTCTACCACTAAATTTTCTCATTAATGAAATGAGGAAAAAGAACAGTACTTACAGAGTTCTTATGAAGATTACATGAGAAACTATGTAAAATGCTTGACATTTAGGCAATGTTCACTAAATAGTAGCCATTACCACCACAAATTTAAGATCATTATTGATATAGTTTATAGGAATAAACTTTTTACTAAGTGTATTACCTTCTAGGACGTGCACACCATATAGAAAATATCAAGACTAACAATCTGCTCGGGGACTCATCTCTGGAGGAGAAACAGGCCACATTGGGGGAGGTCAGATTTCTAAACTTTCTTGGACCACCTTCATATATAAATTTTTTTTAATTTCTTGCATAATTACTAGGCTTTCCGAAAAGTAATTAACTTTTTAATTTTGTTTTCCCAATTAAGTATCTTAATAATTTACATTTTAAAGTTGCAAAATGACATTCACATAAAATTCCTAATTTGATACTCAAAACCTTGGGTGATAGATATTGTGGTAAGATTATCATATTCTGCCATGCATTATGCACACCCAC
>PVJD01019522.1:0-11484 GCA_004026545.1 Mormoops blainvillei
TCTGACTTCCTTCAGTTATTAAGGTAAATTTCTTTATTACGTTCCTGAGTAAACAAATATCTTTGAGCTTGATTTGTTTTTTAAGGTGGCATTTAAGGTAAAAAGAAAACATATTTTCTTTAGTAAGAGCAGAGCAGCTAATGCTAAACTGTTTCACATTGTGTTCTCAGTGGCTGGAGTTTGTACTGGCACCTCATTATGTGCCACTTTTATTATTATACTAGATTTGGATGGAATTGTTTTATGAAAAAATACGGTCAAGAACAGAAAAGGAAATCACAGATTTGGGAATGGGTGGGAACCGTGTCCAGTGCATTGTTGCCCTGTGTGGATGATTCTTCCATTTTCTTCTCGAACAACCGAGACGAAAGGGTACATGGAGTGTTCATTGTATTCTAAGTAGCCTCAGTAACAACACCGCAGGGGAAACCTTGGTGGAGTCCGGATTTGCGGATTAATCAATACCCTAAAGCAATGTTATTGTCATCCTTTCAGCCCACAAGAGATTTCGTTCCCAGTTACAGCAGTACCATGTTTATTAGGCCACAGAGGAAAACGATAAACCCTGGTGGCAGTGGGCAGCCACGGAAAGTGGGCGGTCACTGTGCCGGGAGGTGGGGAGTCGGGTCGTGCACGCGGAAGAAGGCGATGGGACAGTGAGGGTCCTGTGTTTGCATCTCTCCTATCAGAGGTCAGGGCCCAGTCAAGGCCACGTGGGGTCTGCAACTCGGAGGCCAACTTTCGGAGGCCAACTTGCAGCTCCACTGGCTTGAGGACCCAGAGGAAAGAGTCTGAGTTGCTCACAATAAGTGGCAAGGTCTTGGGGATACTGCCCAGGAAACAGCCAGAGAGAGCAAACCCTGTGTTCTAGGCCGCGCCCCCGCCCAAGGCTCTGGCTGGCCCAGGGCTGGAACAGGCCCCATGCAGCCCGGCTAAGGCCGCAAGAACTCCCCAGGGATCCCAGCTACGAGGGTCACAGAGGAGACAGGAGCGTGGAATTTGAGTTTAGCCAGGTTAACAGTCTGCTAAAAATTGTTTTCCGTATTTTTCGGAGAAGCATAATAGGATACAGTTTCTACAACATATTATTGACAAAGTCAAGAATAAAATCCAAAATTCAGACATAGGTAGAGATAGGAAGACATTGAAGACCATCGAGAGAAAAGCAAGTGAATCTAGAGTGACCTTGGAATGACCCAGGTACTGAACTCGCAGGAAGCATTGATAAACAGCTGCTACAGCACCCAGGGCACAAGTGCCAACCATGCACGAGGGGACCGCAGCAAACCAAAGAGTGTCTGTGCGTCAGAAGGGCTGGTCCACAACGTGACAGGCAGCCCACATATATGAGGAAATATGTGCAAACCACATAGGATAAGGATTAACATCCAGATAAATAAGGAGCTCATGTAACTCAAAAGCAAAACAAACAAATTTAAAAAACAAAACAAAACACGAAATCGGATAAAAATCGGGCCAAGGACCTGAAGAGACATTTTCCCAAAGAAGGTGCTCAAATGGTTAACAAGTACATGAAAAGTCTTCAACACTGCTATTCATCAGAAAAATGCCAATCAAAACCCCAGTGTGGTATCACTTCCCATCCGTTAGGATGACTGTTCTCGAAAAGATGGGCGATGGCCAATACAGGCGAGGATGTGGAGAAAAGGGCGCCGTGCACGCTCCCAGTGGGATGGCAAACTGACGCAGCCGAACGGAAAGTGGTCCGGTGGGTCCTTGAAAAATGCCTAGTCGGACGGCCACACGGCCAGCGACTCCACTTCTGAGGCTACAGCGAGGAAAACGCCACTGTCTCAGAGAGATACCTGCACCCCGTGTTTGCGGGACACTGTTTACAGTAGCCAAGTCGTGGGAACAGCCTAAGTGCCCACCAGTGAATGAATGGATCAAGATTTGAGATATATATTATATACATTATATGTAAATAGTATAAATGTATACACAGATGTGAGATATATACATGTATACATACACATACATATCTGTATATAAGCATATATGTGTGTGTATACATATGTATAATTGAACATTACTTAAACATTAAAAAGGAAATCCTGCCGTTTGAGAAACACATTAAATCTGAGAGCATCACAGCACGTAAAACAAGCTGGGCGAAGGGAGACAGAGGCCGCGTGATCCCACTCATATGTGGGATCTAAAAAAACCCAGAAGCTGAGCTCATAGAAGCAGGGAGTAGATGGGAGGCTGCTGGGGTGGGGAGGGGAGGTGGGGAATGGGCGGAGGGGGTCAAAGGCTGCAAACGTCCAGTTTTAGGGCGAGTCAGTTCTAGGCTCTGACGTGCAGCGTGGTGACTGGAGTTAACAGAGCTGCGTTTGTGTTCGACCGCGGCTGAGAGAGCAGAGAGAGCAGACCTTGGGGCTCCCCACGCCGCATACACAGTCGTGACGCTGCGAGGTGATGGATGAGTTAACTGACCCTCTTGTGGTGATCCTTTCAGAATGCATACACACATCAAATCGTTACATTATGTGCCTTAAACTTGCCCAGCGTCATGCATCCATTATATCTCCAAAAGGCTGGGATAAAAACAGCAAACGCTGCCCCGAGAAGCCAAGTAATGCAGGTTTGCACTTTCACAAAACGCTGAGAAGTGGGGCTTCCCTCAAAGACGTGCCTTACAAACGCCACACCTTCACCACCTGCCGTCCATGGAAGCTCCGCTTACTCACGCTCTAAGCCCCGATTTCAGCCCCCGCTGTGTGTCTAAGTTCCGTAACAGATTTTCAAGGGAAACCAGTAAATTCTTTCTTTTAGTGTATATTCTTCTTTTTTTAAAAAAAAAAAAAAGGTCACGTTCCCATTGCCACCGCTTTGAGCTTCACAGCTTCAGACACTGAGTCTTGCCTGTGCCCGCCCGCTCATCCTGCCCCCCTCAGGCCTTTCCTTCACCCTCTCCCCAGAGAATGCCTTATAAAAGACGGTGTCATATAGCTCCATTTCTTAAAATGATGCAACACATTATTCTTAAAATCATGTTCAGATCTGGAATGGCCTAGAATTCTCATTTGCCTACACTCTGGCTAATGCCTGTAGACCGATGCATGGTCTACAGCCCCTTCACTGCCTCGAGAGAAAGCAAAAGAAGCCCCCGTTACAAGTATCTAAATGTTTAAAAGATGCCAATATAGCCATATAGTAAATAAACTGTGCTTTCTGCTTCTACTTGGCTACACTTCTGTAACAATGAAATGGACCACTGTGTACGAAGCTATATTTTTATAAGACCTAAACTGAGCAAACTATTTTTTAAAAATAACTAGTATCACTATGCTGAAGGCCATAAAAGAAAATAGGCACTTAGTAAATAAACTAATAGGAAACCTCTCCGCAGAGAAGTAGAAAGCATACAAGAAACCCAAAGGGGAATTTGAGGGATAGAATTATAATGTCTGAAAATAGCTGAATGAAATTAATAAGATTGGCGTGACATAAGACTCAGACCCTTGAAGAGAGATCAATAGAGAGCCTCCAATCTCGAGAACACTCTCAAGAGAGAGGGTGGAGGTGGGGTGAGGGGTTGAAAAAACACAGGCAGAGCCTCAGAGACACAAAATAAAACGGTCTAATATACAGTTCATTGGATTCTAGGCGCTAAGACAGAGAATGGGGTAGAAACATTACTAAAATAATGGAAAAATTTTTCAAAATTTGGTTGAAGACAAAAATGTATAGACTTCAAGAGGCAAAGCAAACCTTTAAGAAGGATAAATACAAAGAAAACCACACCTAGGCACATCATAAACAAGCAACAAAATCCAAAGATTTCAGAACCTCCAATCAGCTGGAGAAAAACACCACATCACGTGCAGGGGGACAAAAAAGCACTTAGAGCTGACTTCTCGTGGGAAACACGAGGTCCGGACGATGGTGGGATGACATCGTTCAAGCTTCTGGTAGAAGAACTACCGCCAGCGCAGAATTCTGTACCTGACGAGAACGCCCTTCGAGAAGGAAAGCAAAAGACAGTGTGGCTACCTGAGAGTTAAGAAGCTGTCGTTCGCTGAGCTGAATCGCCCGCAGCGCCAGAGGAAGCCCTTGAGGCTGAGGGCAAGTGCTCCTTGGGTCTTCAGAAAGGACCAAGAGCATGAGAGAGGTTAAACGTGGCTAAGCGTCAAAGGTTACCTTCTCCCCTTCTCGTTTCTGTAAGACACAGGTGGTTCTTTAAAGCAGCCACCATGCAACCGCAGCTTATTATACAAAATGAATCACATGTAGCAACTAGAGACAGGTAGTGGGAGACACGGACAGGAGGTCCCCAGAGTAGCGAAGTTCTTTCCTTGTAGTGCCATGACACAGTGTTAGGTCCGCGCTGCCGGTGGAAGGTAAGAGCGCATGCTGTGCCTACTGAAAAGTAATGATGAGAAGTGAAGTTAAAAAGGCGTGCCATGCGACATACAGGTGATGTATCTGAGGCTTGTGTGATTTTATTAACCAATGTCACTTCGATAAATTTAATTGAAAAAGGCAGCGGATACAGGAAGTACACCGAGAACGTGGACTCGGAGGGGAGCTCGAAGTCCGATCCCGGGCCAGAACCCCATGCGCCAGCACTGGCCGCTCCGGCCACTCCACACTGTGCAGGTGCACGTCTGGGAGGGCTCGGGGGGCTGCCCCCTGCCCTCATGTTTCCGGTCCTAAGTTCTGCTCTATGCACAAGGTCGGTTCCCTCCCACGAAAGTCATTGTTGTCAGTGAAACATCCAGACGCCTTTCCCTCTCTGCAGCTGCCCCGCCCGTCTGGAGAGAGGAGGTGGTTCTCTTGCAGGCGAGCCCCTCTGCTCTCGTCTCCAGGATCTCACTCATCTCCGCTAGGAAACTTGCCCAGAAGGCGAAGGACATGACTGTCCCCTCCTTTTATTCATCTAGTGAACATGTCTAGCACCAAACAGAAGCCCCGAAGGACCGTGAAACTGAAGTGGACAAGCCAACGTGACCAGCACGAGAGGCGAGCGTTCACTGGGAGCGTGTCAGGAGTCAGACTCTATTAAGTCTTTCATACAGGTGTTGAGTCCTCACCGCAAAAAGGTTATGTACTGCAGACAATAAAAACTAAGGCACAGAGACATTAAGTAACTAGCCCGAGGTCACACGAAAAGTTACACAGAGCTGGGATAGAAGCCCAGACCCGCGGGGTGAGGCATCTGCCTGCCCCTGGTCCCCCGGGGAGTCAGGACTACTGCTCTGAGGCCGGCGGCCCCCGGGGCCGCCAGCTTCCTTGGCGTGACTTTACACAACCTGCCCCCAACCCCGGGCTCTCCAGACCTCCCTGTGGGGCCACCTGCCATTCTCCTCCCGGATCCCTCATCCTCCAGACACCAGCTCTGGCTGGGGTACCGCCCCAGTCACTGAGCCCGTCACGTTCATGGGCCTCCCGGTTGCCTCCCGGTGCCAAATGGAATCGCGACAAAGGTATTCCGTCACAGATTACTAATCTTGCTCTCGATGGGAGATTTACGCAGCAGTCCGCATTACGATGACACATTACTGGAATCACATCCCGGTTTAAGATAGCTTCCAATGTGTGAACTTCCAAACCTGTCTTGAATGCTCCTTCAATTTCCCCATTCGGTTTAGCTCTATCTGAATCACGCGTTCTTCATGGGGCCCTCAGTCTATATGCCTGAAGCCCATCTTCTGAATAAAGGAGCAAGCTGAGGCCTGGGTGTGTTCCAAGCAGCGAAATGTCTGGTTTGTTGATAAGAATTTACTGCTCCGTTAAAGAGTCACATAATTCACTTTTATAGGGTGCTGTTTGACACTGTGCTGGCTTCTTATTCATGATACTGAGTCGAAAAGACTGTGGCAATAGCCCATAGTGTTCAATTTTATGTTTCACTGCCTCCTCACATCAGAGTTCATGTGTATTATCAAATCAGGGTTGCTTTGTTCTTCCCTTGTGATAATCAAAGTCAATACTCCAGCTCCAGTCTGGTCTGTCTCCATCAGAATCTTCCACCCTGTTGGAAACCTCACTTTCCTGTCAGTGTAAGTTGGTTTCGCCAGAGCTGGTAGGCAGATCTGAAACACAGCGCGTGTTCTTCCAATACGCACGAAGCCGACAGATGTCACACAGGTGGGCCACTATTTATAGGGCTGTACCGGACACTTCAAGAGACGGTCGTGGAGCAGGTCATGGGTCCGCTTCAAGCATGGAGACAAAATTCGTGCTCCTATAACTAAGAGAAGGCAGCACAAAAATTACTTGGTTGCCTTCGCTTTATCGCCGCAGACTGGATACTGGCCACTTCCAGGGGGTTGCCTGCAACGCCTACAGCAGAGGCCGTGAGCCCACACGTAGGTGCCCTGTCTGGGACAACTGGCCAACCCAGCTCCCTGGGTCAGTGCTCCTGGAGGTGCCGCCCCCCCAGGCCCACAGGTCTGCGAAGTCGTGTTACTAGTCCTCACTGAGACAGAGATGAGTGTTTAGAAATTGTCATAAAAGTCTGATAATGTATTTTTATGCCTGTTGAATAAATAGAAAAATAAAACATTGAGGCTGGTGTTTTTACTGCTAATGTAATTGACACTGACAATGAATTACGGATATTTTATGTACCTGTATTCATCAGCTCCAGAGAACCCCGAAAAACTAGGCCGAACACTACATAAAATAGGGGCTCTCATCACATCGCTGATGGGTTTGCAAGAATCCCAGTGTTCAGTTCCCCGCAATATAAAAATCAGAATGTGCTGAACGATGTGTCTTCTTATGTTGTTTTATTCTATTTGCAATTTGGAAAATAAATACAAAAAACAACCTGTGTTTTCCTCGAAAACTAATTTCTTCATGATTTTATAACTTCCTTGAAATGTAATGTCTCATTTTTAAAGCTAAAACGTTTTTATTACATGGGTTTTAATAGTTTTATGGAGGTATAATTCACCTATAATGTGTGCACTCATTTTAGGTATAGTTTGGTGAATTCTGGTTGGTGGATATTGTCACGTAATCTTCACCGCAAACAAGAGAGCCATGAAAACCCAACTGCGCCTGGCATAAGGGTGAGAGCTACAAAAAAGGGGAGCTTCCGTCAGAGGCCCCCTCCCCTCCCCGACCACACCCCCCGCACCAGAGCCTCTCTGTCTTACAGCCGCTTCCTGTGGTGGGGGCTCTCCGGTGGGGCCGTCATCTATCCCTCCCTGGGGTTCAGTTCTGTATTTGACGTGTCACTTTTTTAGAATTCACTTTACTGCATTTTATAAAAGTACTAGTCTGTGAAGACTGGAAAAGGCTTGAGACGCCCGGCCCTCCACCGGACGAGGCCGGAGCAGCACAGCTCCCACCCAGGGCCGCTCTGCCCTTGCTGTGCACTTTCCGGGGAGGAACTCGGCCAGGACACAAGGCCCCGGGCCTCTGTGTCTTTCCTTGCAACTCCCGGTCATTCTGATTCACACGAAATCTGAGGATCAGTCACTAGACTAATCCCTTACCTAAGTGTCAGGGTTCAAGCCTCACCTCTGCTTGAAAGCCGTGGGGATGGCCCGTTCGCCGGAAGCCGCGCGGCAGACCGAGCAGGCCCCCCAAGCTGCTGGGGCCTAGCCCCGGGTGAGGGCTCTGGGAACCTCCAAGCGCGGTTGGTTTGTCCTGAACCTTGCCCTTTTCACCCACCGACTGCAGCTACACAGTGAAAGGACGGAGGGCCATGATCTGACTGTGTGCAACGTCAGGGACACGGGAAGCCTGCGGCCGTGGACAGGTAACTGTGCCCGACGCCGGGGGAGCGCCAGCTTCCCGCAGTGAGTGTCATCGATTCCCTAAGCCGCCGCTCTTCTCTCAACCCCGGCTAGCCCCTTCCTCTCGGTTTGACCTCCCTACAGCGAAATAAATCTGAGCGCCCATCCGAGCCCACCAATCAGAGCCCCCGTCCGTGTCACATGCACCCCTCCCCTCTCCCACCCGACGCACGCACGTCAGCAGGCTGCTTCCCAGCAGGTCCCAAGGGTGGGCCCTGACCCCAGAGCATCAGGGGTTCCTGCTGCTCCTCGGACCCGAGGCCCTCAGGTGACGGGGGCGGCCTGTTAGGCTCCCTCCGCGGGGGCGCCACATGCCCGCGTACCACCGCGGAGGTGGCCCACTTGGGGCCTCAGAGGGTCTTAGAGAAGGGCCAAGTGTCATCAAACCCCAGTCCTGTCTTCCCTTGCAGCTCTCTCTTTCCAACGGCCACTCGCTGCCGCCCTTGCCCGTGGCAGCCGGAAAACCCAATGCGATGTCTCTCCAAGGAACTTAACGCTTTAGTGGGGCTGGCGGACAGGGAGCGAGCTCATTAAAACACACGAACGAACAGAAACAATTTCCCAGCGCCGCCACTGGGGTTCCCATCAGGAACCCGCTGTCCCGTGACACAGAGGACAGCCTCTGCAGCTCGCGTTTGCGGCTGCGCTGGCCCAGCCGACCGTCCAGCCGTCTCTCTGCTGCCACGACCCTCGGTGCAGCAGGACAGCGCTCCCCACCCTGCCGTCCGTCCCACTCTTCCCTCCCTTCCTGTCACCCGCGCCCATGAACCAACTGCACAGCAAGATTAAGAAATGGGTGGACAGGCTTTGTGGCCTTTCCTCACGCTCTAGGTTTAAAGTCAGCCCACTCCCGTCTTACCTTCTAATTTAAACAAGATTTAATCGTGCACTTGGTTATGGCCATTCCTGTGACGTCAGAGCAGAGAACTGCGCGTCCCCTTCAGAAGGACTGAGTTCCACTCGGAGCCCTAACGCACTGGCCGGCGAGCGAGCACACCTGCCGTCACGAGCCCACACGGGCTGGCCTGCGTACTTCCTGAGGCGTCTCTACCATGTGTCAGCACGTACTAAACTTCCGCCCCAGAAGCCGATGCTCGCACACAGTGCCGTCTGCACGAGCGACTGAGGCAGAAACCACAATTTAAATTACATGATTTGGGACAGGTAAGAAAGGAAAAAGGCAGCTCTCGACATCGCTTTCTTTTAGTGGAAAAAGGATTAAAAATGCCCTTCTTGGCGTTCACTCCATAACCCACGCAAAGGCTGAATTGTAGTTTATTTTCCTTTTCAGTGATGAACTGGGGATGTCTAATCATTCCATCTGAGTATGTTTTGATGCATTAAGTATCCTGCTCAAATTTCATTGTTTTTCCCCCATCAGAGTATTAAATCCTCAAGTATAGAGAAAGGCTGACATGTTGAGGCTAAAAAGTGGATCTGGTTGCTTTACTCAGGCAGGAGACGATGGGAAAACTTTGATCAGAAGTATTTAACAATCACCTGGTCCTCTGATAAATTAGCAGGGTGTTAATTGAGTTACACCTGTAAGGTAGAAGCCACATGACTCAGGAGATACTAGGAGTGGTTTCCATGAAAGCCACAGAGGGAAAATAAAATAGCAAATGCTGACGGAGGCTGAAAAGGGCACTGAAGTCGCCATGGTGGCAAGCGGCAGCACTGATGTTTATTTTGGCAGAAAACAGGGAAAAGTTTGTTTCGTGATCGGTGTAACCATATGCTACGAAACTCAGCTCTGTGAAAAATGTCATTCAGGTGTTCAAATTGTACGAATCGGTGCATGTGTTCATTAAGTGTCCAGAAGTCTCCTCCAACCAGCTAAAAATCTCAAGTAAATTCCTCATTCTTTGGTAAGCGCTTTACATGCTTCTGAAACACCAGTCCAGAAGTCAATGCTTTGGTTAAATAGTTGAGCCTTGGATTTTTCTTCCTCTAGAAAATAATCAAATGATACAGAATCCTCTTCTGCCACTCTTTATTTCAGCTGTACACACAGCAAACGCTCCTTCAGTCTTTCCGCAAGTCCTAGGTCCTGACTCGGCAAATGCTCCTCCAAATAAAACTCCCGCTTGCGCTGGAGGCAATGTGTGCGTTTCACTGCTCTATCGAGGTCATGAGGACCCACTGACTCGCTGCCCGGCACCTACACACTGTCCAGTTCCAAGTGGGCCGCTGCTCTTCCCAGCGAGCCAGCTGCGGCGGGAGGCAGTGAGCGTCTCACGCACAGTCCCCAACACGATGCGATGACTGCCTCGGTCAGAGCGGCCCTGGACGATGCACACACAGAGGAGGGTGGCCATGTGCCAATAAAACCTTATTGACACTGAAACAAGACGTCCGTGGAATCGTCAGGTGTCACAGGACGTTATCCTTCTAATTATTAAACCAGTGAAAACGCAAACATCCCTGTTAGCTTGTGGGCGCTGCAGACACAGGCATTGAGCCGGGCCCGGCCTGTAGTTGGCTGACCGCTGGGACAGAGGTCCGATGATTTAATGCGTCCCCCAGGGATGGACACTTGGGTTGCCGTAACAAACGGTGCTTTCCCTAGATAACCCTGCTTATCACCTGTAAAAATAGCTCGGTCTAAACTCCTCGAAAAGGAGCTCTTCACTCAAAGCTTCTCCACTATGATATTTTTGAGAGCTATTCCAAAGCAGGTGCCCACTGAGACCGAGTCGACTCAGACTCCCAGACAGAAGGGGAGCCTGCCCCGCACGGACTCCCCGGCAGGCTGTGGGTAGTGTCCAGATGACCGATGAGCAATGGTGCATAAAACAATGTCGCTTAACTAAATAAATGTCCCTCGTGAATGGATTTGACATTATTATTTGCTTTATTGGTTAAAAAATCTGCATTTTCCTTGCTATGAACTACTGATCCGATCTTTTCCTCACTTTTCCACTAGGGCGTTATCCTCACTCTTACTTTCTAGAGCTTTCCACACACGCGGAGGCGCAGGCTGTGAGCTGACCAGAGGGTGACGGGCAGGAAGCGGGCGTTCCGCCAGTCTCGGTCACTGACACAGCCCTCGTGTTAGATCAGCGGCGGACAGGAGTTCATCTTCGTCCAAAGGGCCCTGCAGAAGTTTTTCCTCTTTAGTCATTTGTACTTTGACTTTGCTCATGTTGACTTTGCAAAAACCTCTTGTAAAATGTGTGTGCTTGGATCCATCACTTTTCTTTTAGAACTTCTCGATTTGGAGAGGACCTTCTCTATTCCCGGGCCGTAATGTGGTCCTTCTGTGCTCTCTTCCAGCAGTCTTAGGGTTTCTTCTTTCTCACCCAGCTCCTTAGTGCCTCTGGGATTTTGACTGACACGTGGTGCGAGAGACAGGCCCATCTTCTTCCTCCTGGAACGCGACTCGTTCATCCCGGACAGTCCCGCGGCGGCCTTCTGACCCCCGGTATGAAATGCCCCTTGGCTTGCTATAACCTACATGGGAGCTGGGCTCGGCCACCCGCTATCAGTTGTCTGCTCCAGCGCTCCACTGAATTTTCGGTAGCTTCACATTTTCAGTTGCCTTAAGTTTTCCAGGAACGCATGTGATCATAGTGTCTATACAGAGGCGGGCAAAATTAGGTTTTCAGTTGTGTGTGTGTGAAACCCAGCATTTATTCTTATATTATTTTATTTTTAAACAATTTTTATTTATTAATCTTTAGAGAGAGAGAGGAAGAGGGGAGGGGGG
>PVJD01019523.1:0-11483 GCA_004026545.1 Mormoops blainvillei
ATGTTGGTTGAAATCAGGCCCTAATACTGGATAGATCCTCAGAAATCACCGTTAATCTCTAAATCAAAGGAACAGAAATAAGTCTCTTAACTATCAGCAGAAAAAATAGCAGCTATAAGCTATAATTCAGCTATAGGCATGCAAGACCAACCTCCAACTAGGATACATTTCTACAACTTGGATTTAGAATGAGGAAGGACAGAACTTTCCAGAAGCTGGAGACTGCATCTCTTAAAAGAGCACCTGCCATAGTTTCATTCATAAATGTTTTTGAGGGAATTAGGAGAAAACACTTGGTTAAGCAAATCCTTATTCCATGGATAAATGGGAGACTCAAAAAACTGACAATCATGTTGAGTTTGGAAAAATGCCAAGATCACGCATCATGTCTTGATGTTATGAGCTATCTATTCCCCATCAACAGAACATATAGCCGTTGTCCTCAAAGCTTCCTTTTCAGCCAATGTTTCCTGTTAAATTTACCCAATGAGGACTTCTGATGAGTGGCTGTGGATTGGAATTTTGGAATTACAGAAAAAAAAAAAGAATCAGCTACTAAACGTTGGTTTCATACACTTCATCATGGTAGAGTCACTTCCCAGGATTTGTCACAGATGCGGCCAAACTGCCTGTGCAAATCTGTGCTTCAAATTCACAGCCCTTGGGAGGAGAAAAACTCAACTTGACATCTACCTCCTTACAGAGTTCACGGAGAGGATTAATGAGCTAATAAGCATTAAGTACTTTGCAAGCCACAGGTGACTGGCAAACATTATTAGGACCACATTTTTCCTACCAAAGTGGTTCAGGCTTTGAACAGAAGGCTGAAATCCCAGGAGAAATGTCTACTTCTAATGCAGGAAACAAGATGCCTGCTCTCAGGTAATAGGCTGCCTGTTCAAATGCCCTGGGTTGTCCCGTCCATCACCAGTGGCAGGGACAGGTTTAGGAAAAATGAAGGCGGCGGCATCCCCCCAAGGCCTGCGGGAAGTGGGAGAAGTCATGAGCTATTCCAGCCAACAGTGGCATCCGAGGCAGCAGCAGGAATGCGGGTTAGGCTGGTGTCTCTCTTGACTCTCCTTGTCTCAAGTCTCAGACTTATTGAGCTGTTTTGCAAATTACAACTCTGGTGACAATGTCCGGTTGTTGGCTTCGGCCACATCCAGACCGTATGTGCACATGAACAGAACCTAGCCGGACTGCAATAATTGTGTGCACTTGATGCTACTCAGGTGGTTACCAAGACTCCTATAAGCAAGGAAAATACAGAGTTATTAAGTTCATGCTAGGCTTATACGCGTCTCCTTTCTATTCCCAGAACATTTCTTTCTGTCTTGATATTTACTCTCAAAGAACAAAAACCATGTAATGGTTAAGAACCTAAAATGTATGGAAAGTTCTCCTGTGCCCACCGAATGATGTCCTACAGGGCAGGGCAAAAGTAGGTTTACAGTTGTGAGTGGGCAAAACACAGTTTATTCTTATATTATTATGTATTAATTATTGTATTATTTTCCACATGAAGAACTGTAAATCTACTTTTGCCCCACGCTATATTTATTTTTGCACCCTAGGGTGTCTAAAACTCTAAAATGATCAGGGTCACCAAAAAAGGGAAAACTTCAGAACTTAAAGAAGGTAACAACCTCTAAATCAGGAGTCTCTGCCCCTAATTTCATCAGTGTTCTATCACTTCTGCAAACTTTTCATTTTCAGGACGAAAGGATTAATCTAGAGGGCTGTGAAGATTAGATTTTAGGATGAGAGAATGGAGGTGGAGAAAACACTTACCAAGCTATTGTACAACTTCAGGAGAAATATAATGAGACTGAAAGAAATTACTGGTGGTGACAATTCAAATATGAATTGATTTCTTATGCATGTCAGGCTTCGTGCTAGGGGCTGAGTCTTCATTGCCATAAAGGGTCCCAATCCCTGTGAACACTCAGCACACACATAAATAACCATGACATATATTAACTGCTATGACTGCATTGTGAATAAAATGTCCCAAAATCACAAATTGAGAGGAAATTGATTGAGAGTGGATAGTCATGAAAAACTTCCCAAAAATGACATATTAAATAGGGCTTCACCCATTTTTGAAGAAGGGAAATTATTTCCTGGCAGCATGAGATATTTATTCATTCAATCACTCCTTTATTCATTATTAATTTATTCATCAGGCTCTACCATGTGCCAGGCTCCACAGGGGACCCTGAGTATGTTATATTGAGTAAGCTCAGTGGGGCAGATGAAAAGTGGCAGATGTCAGGATATGAAGTTTCAGTTGTATCCTGATAGTCACTGGGGATCTCGCCAAGGATTTCTGAGCAGGCAAATGACAAGATCACAACTTCTATTAAGCAAAATAGTTCTGGCCCCAAATAAAATTTTTAAATGGAAGATTAGAGAAGCTGACGACTGACAGCTCAACTCAGAAAACACTGCTACAGCCTAGAAACAGGAGGTAAAAGCTCGCTGGAGTAGGAACCCCGGGCACAGAAAGAAGCATAAGGATTTGCAAACGGTGTGAGCAGAATGAACAGAATTCTGAAAGGCAGGCAGGAACAGAGACCAAGCCTCAGTTTTCTGGCTTGGGTAAGAGGTTAGAGAGTGAGTTTTCAACCCAATGGAAGGGCACAGGGAAGAGGTAAGTTTGAGCAGAAGAGTGAAAGATGATGATTTCGGGTTGGGCCATGTCAAGTTGGAGACAGTTCTGGGTCATTCCTGCAGAAATGTCCAGTGGACATGGCTGACGTAAGACAGAGGCAACAGCTAGAGAAAGCAATGTCAGAGTTGTGTGGAAATAAGTGACAGCTCAAACTATGGGCAGAGAAAAGAAGTAGATTATAGGTGGGACTGTGCCAAAACCTACTAGACACATAGGTGGGATGGTGATCTCGTGAAAGTAGATGTGTCAGAACAGGAGAACAGGAAAGGGTGCTTCTAGGTAGTTAACAAGGTGAGAGAGAGTTTCCAGAAAGAGGGCTGGTAAGTCGTATAAAGTGCTGAAACACAATCCCTTCTACATTTCTTTTCATGCCACCACTAAATTTGTCCCATTAGCAGACACATCCTTTAATATCTCCTTTTAAGCCATGCCTTCTTATCTCTCTGTGGCTATGGTATATATAATAGTTAAATCCAAAACTCCATTAATGCCAGGGTCTTCTGTCTCCACTTTGGTGAGACATCCAATGCAACCGAGAATCAAGAAGGCGCAGCAGACGCGTGTCCAATTACTGGCATGGGCTCAAAGGAACTCCATGTAGTCAACAGGAAGACTCTCGTCAAGTATATTTTATTGCCGTTATGGATAATAAAGAGGTTTTCTAAATCGTAAGTCAAAGTGATTTACTTAATAGCATTTCCAGAAAAATCTGAATTGCAGAAATGCTGCATTTCCAAGAAACAGTAATGGTTTCTTCAACTCTGTGTCTTACTCTTTGGATGCCCAACTGCAATTTTCTAGAGGGAGAACCCTGAAGACCCAAGTCAAGCTAGTGCCACAAACGAGCATCCATTGAAACTCTTGCAGCAGTTTGGTTAGTATTTGAGATCAAAGAATAAGGCATTTCACCTGTTACACATTTTTTGTTGTTGTTATAAGCTAACAGGATAATTTTTTCCTCTTTAAAAAAGGAGCATACGATACTTTATTTTATTTTATTTAAAATAAATATACACAGACAGAAAAATAGAAAAAAAAACAACAAGTAAAAACATAACAGTTCTGGCCCAATTAGAGCTTGAGTGATTAAACCAAACTTTTTCTCATTGTCTTGTGCTTGCTACGCCCCATGGAAATAATCTAATGCCCATCTCCCTCTGACTGAAGCTAAAGCTCTTTTCTCAAATTAGATCCATAGATAGTGAGGTGCCTAAAGAAGCCAGTTGACCTACAGGCTATCAGGAATGTCTGCTGAATCAGTAATTCCTCACTTTAAATCCAGTAAGTGGTGAGGAGTGAAGAGATAATGTCTAGAGTTAATCATCAAGGAAATGTAGCATAGGCATAATATTAAAGGCAGGGCGGTAACCACTAAATGAGCTAAATATGGAAACTGTGAACTATGGTTTCCTCTGAGAAGTGAGCCAGGCATTGAAGAGGGTGGGGATGGCTGAGGCAGGAGACCATGCTTTGCACTGAAAGGTGTTCCGTACTTCGCAATTTATTTTAACCAACGGCATTTTTATTCAGATAAGATAAAAGTGGAAAAAAACAATCGAATGTTATTATGGCACGAATGCTATTACTTTGACTTCTGTAATATAGATTTCTGACTTTGCATTCACAAAGTTACAAAAATATATGGAATATCTTCTATTTTGCAAAATAAAAGACTGACATTCAGGTAAGTTAAGTGAGCTGCCCCAGACAATGGAGGTTAGAGCCCAAGAATCAGCTTCTCTGGGAGGTTTCCACTTATCCACATCTGCCCAAGCTCCTTCATTGTATGACTCTTACAATACAGGGAATGGATTTATTCTTATTCAGAGCTTTTCAAACTATTCTGTAGGCCCTCCTGGAAAATGATTATATCACAGCTCAGCCTCATTAGACATTATAAATCATTATAAATGTCTGATATTAAAGAGAAGAAGGAAAGTACCAGGGGCTCAGATATGGAATTGGAATTTCCAAATGGAAGTGAGTCTCTAGGGAGGGTGGAGCACAGCTCCTTGTATAACCACCAGCGATGTGATTAGATAGCCAGGTGTATCAGTTAGCTAGTGCTGCTATAACAAAATATCACAAACTGGATAACAATAAGTTACCCAGCAACAAAAAGTTATGTGTCTCAGTTCTGGGGACCAGAAGTCCAAAATCAAGGTGTTGTCAGGGTTCGTTCCCTCTGAGGGCTCTGTGGGAAAGATCCAACCTGGGTCTCTCTCCCTGGCACATAACTGCCCTCTTCCTGTGTCTCACATGGTCTTCCTTCTATGCATGGCTGTGTGTCCAGGTTTCCTCTTTGTATAAGAGTGCCAGTGATACTGGATTACAGGTTCACCATACTCCATCATGATCTCATCTTACATATCAGCAACAACTCAATTTCCAAATAAGGTCACATTTTGAGGTACTAGGGGTTAGGACTTTAACATATGAGGGGGGAGGGGACACAATTCAACCTATTACACCAGAAGATGATCAAATCCTTATATCCTTCATCCAAACATTTACAAAAGATTTTTTCTTTTTTCTGGGAATGCGTCCCATTAAAAGTTAAAATCAATTGGAAAACGATATATAATCACTTTGCATTTAACTTTTTAAATCTTCTATCAAACAAAATGGAGAATGCTAACCACAACATTATCTTCACTAAAAGCATATATACTCTAGGTGCTTCAGGATCAAAGAAAGTACGTAATAATAATTGAAGTCACACACACGCACATAAAAAATGTTGTTATAAGCAGAGCAAATGTTATACAACAAAGTCATCATCCAACAATGTAAAAGTATGTACCCAGTAGCTACATTAAAAGGCTCAACCTTCAAGTGGTTCGAAAGTCATATCTTAAGGGGTCTTATCAACTATAACTACACAGATAGTTGAATGAAGTCTGAACACCTCACACTGGAAAACACACAAAATGTTAAACCCAATTTACCTTTCCATTGAACCGTGATATTTACCTCTTGCTTTTCACTCAGAAAAAGTGAACTCTGGTTTCCAGCCCACTCTTCTTGTACCAGCCTGTACGCCAAGAACACTTCACAGGCAGTTGTAAGGGGCAAAATTTCCTCTTATTAGGTCGATCTAATCAAGGTTCTCCAATGTTATGCAATTTTATATTAGCCTAAAGAGTTTTGCAAATGTGTCCATCTAACTTGGAACAACTCTCCTCGGTTAATTTTGAAAACAAATTATGGCAGTCAACTAATAGAGAGCGGCAGATAGTTCTCATGAAAGTAAGTTATATAAAGCTGGTAGTTGTCCAAATACTCCGGCTTCCCATTCTTTATCTGTTTTCATCAACTCCGTCATTCACTCGCTCACTCTTCACTGAGTCATTCAACAATCATGGGTAAATCCCAACTTACACATGGGTTGCTTTCCTTAAAGCTATAACAACACTGCTTGGAACTAGAATGCATCATTTAAAACAAAAGCAATGTTACACATGTAGACTTGGCCTTGTGTGTTCAATACATGTCTTTCTAATCATAGTGAGATAATGAGAAAAAAATTCTGTCAATAGCCACAATTAAAGCACAACATAAAATGAATTATGTTTACTTATTTAAAAATTCTTTCTCCTTATCTTTAATCTTTTTTCAAACACTCCTTCTTCCTCCTACTTGCCCTGACGGAAGCCTGGCTTTCCCCTGAAAATACTACTTCCTTTGTAACTCTTTCCAATTCCGGCCACTCCTTCAACCTCTATCCAACTTCAAGGGCAAAGGAAAAAAATAAACAAACCCCTTGTTCCTTAATGCCCCTTCCAGGTACTTGGTCTGCTACAGTCTTTCAATGAATTCTGTTCCTTCAGCTGTTCAGGGGTATGGCAGGTCCTACCCATGACACCCTTTCTCAGAGATTCTGTGCTCAGAATCCCTGAGGAGTGAGCACCAGGTCCTCTGGTCTGATTTCGTGGACACAGCTGTCTGGCCATAGGACAGACACCTGACCAAGTCACACCAGTCAGATTCCTTCTTTCTCAGGAATTTGGAATTGCAGTATGTTTGGTATAGAAGGCTGTGAAAAATGATGTTAACCATAGCATGGGAGAGGAAACACATACATTCATATACATTCATTCATTCACTCACCAAATACTTGGTCATTGCCTTCTGCCAGCCAAGCACCATGACAGGTCCTCTATCATACAGTATTTTCAGGAGGTAACTAGTAGAATAATTTGGCTAATGCATGGCATTCATGTGGGAAGAAGAAAAGTAGACTGAGGGTAAAACTGGAGCAGGGTCTAATGGCAGAAAATAAATCTGAAGTTTTCTCCTACAGTTAAAATGAAAAGGTGCTGGTTTTACAAAATGTTTCAGAAGAAGCCCTCTGCTTCTCCATCGCATGTGTTTCAAGACTTATATTTTGAGTGTAACCAGAATTGGATGAAATAAAATTCCAACCCACCCTTATTATTACTATGATTGAAGTATCTTTTACACTGGTTCTCCCCGACTCGGTGCAAGGCAAAGTCTAACAGAAAAAAAGAGAAGAATGTGGCCATTCTATCAGTCTTTTCCCCCACTGGATTGTCAGCACCTTGAGAACTGGTGCTTGGTTCACTTGCTTCTATCTCTGGAACCCGCTGTAATGCTCAGTACACAGGAAATGTACAAAATGTGTAGATCAGGGCTGAATAGGAAACATGCATCGAGCTTGGAGATAGAGCTGGGGTGAAATGAGTTAATAAACAATCACTGGAGATTTATGAAAGAGTGCCTTGCTGGGCGTGGAGAGTGAGTCTGGGAAATGTGTCTTCTTTGGCATAAAGAGGAGGTGGGAGGCAAAAGAGATGGAATGACAGCCAAATACTTTCAAAGAGCAACATTATGTCCTAAGGACAGGGTGATTTAACGGTATGCAACACACCTGTGCTTGCCCCACGGCAGAGTGATTGAGAAACACTGTTATCACCTTCAAAAGGAAGTTTTCTGAAACACATTAAATACGATAACCTCCTGGTAAATTTTTCCACAGCTATTGAAGCAAACACTCCTGGTCGTGCTGCTAAAAAGCTAACGCAAGTTGAGACCTAAGAGAGAAGAGGATGCAGGCTGCCCAATGGAGAAAGGCTGTTCCCAAATGTAATCTGTTGGCGTACAATCTACCAAGTGTTCCACTCAAGGGACCAACTCCAGTTCAAAGCCTTTTATCCTTCCAGAGTCCAGGTTTCTTCTGAGAACCAGAATAATGAAGATTTGGCTGGTACAAGTCCAAGGGGTTGTGCAACTGTGAATCAGCCTACTTTAACTTCAAACCCCACATTGTTTTAATGAGTCAAATACAGATTTTTCTGAGGTGATTAAAAAAATCCTATTCACAAGGTTCTAAAACGCATTATCAAAGATGTAATCTTAATTTTCATGCTGCTGCCAAAGAACAAAAAATTTATTAGAGTTTTTTCATCTTCATATAGTTGTTGTTTGAAGCACATGAAAGAATTTCTGTTAAGTGTGACTAACTCACAGTGTCTTTCTCAATGATAAGTACAAGCTTCAACTGATTTTTAGCATAGGTCAAGCGTAATTAATTTTTTTTTTTATGCTGCGGATAGGGGGTAAAATCCAGCAACTGCTTTATTTATGGGCAGTTGTGCCCATAGCAGGGCAAGGCCCAGGAAATGAAGCTTGCTCCCCATGTTCTTCCTTGCCCTTTATGAGCTAAAGCAGAGGGATGGTCCAGCAGCTGGGAATTCAGTATTAGGAAGGCGAACTGCACCCCCAGCGAGCGAGGGGCTACAGTCCGCGGGGAGTTCTTTAGGCCGTACGACGTCCTGGCGCCTGACTCCACTCGATAGCTCAGACCCCAATGCTGGAAACTTTTGAAAAGGGGATTATGCCCTCTCAAAACTTCTCCCACCACTGCACTCAGCCCCACCAGCCCAAGTTCATTGAGAACAGCAGAAATTTCCCAGCCTTCACACAGAAAGCTCAGAGGGTAAAGATTTTGTTTCAAATTGACGTAACTAGAGAGTCTTCTGTAAAGCCTTGGGTTTCATTCATTCATTCAGTTAGTATTCATTGAGTGCCCACTAAATTCCAGGTAACCTTCTAGGCATTGAGCATACAGTTTTAAACAAGGGGAAAGAGATAGGAAACCAAGAATATATAGTATATGCACTATATATACAGGGGTGGGCAAAAGCAAGTTTACACTTTGTGTAGAAAAATACAGATTAATAAATAATAATAAAAGAAGAAACTGTGTTTTGTGTTCCCACAACTTTCGCCCTACTTTTACCCCCTCTGTATACTAGAGAGAATATAATATATACTGTGATGTGCAAGAAAGAAAGAGGGGTAAAAATATATGGGGGAGGGGCTTCCATTGATAACAATCTTGTTAATCCCTTTTACAACTACAATATCGAGGTACCAATTCTTAAGATTTCAGGTGATAACTACTGCAGGCCACATTGGTAATACTTGGTGTTAATTAGTAATTCAGTCAGTGCTGACTCTAGGTTTACAGTCATCTTATTCCTTGCTCCTTATCCTCCCCCCCATTTCTTAGTTGTTGCATCAAACTCTGATACCTCCAATGATGGGGATGTGGAGCAAAAGATTCAGAGAAGGAATCCCACCCTCCTATCTTCCGCTGAGAAGGGCTCATAAAGGGCCACAGCCACACTTTCTGAGCAGCTTCTGAATTTATTTCTAACTTTACAAAACCATTTTCAAATGATTCACCCTCTGGTTCGCAGGGTGGTTCTGTGATTGGCTGCCTGCTGGCTATGATCTTGAAAGCTATGTAAATAGGGTTGTTAGTGTTGGCAAATAAAAACGCAGGATGCCCAGTGGCATTTGACGTTCAGATTAGCAACAGATTTTTTAGCATAGGGGTGTCCCATAAAATACTCGGGACATACCTCTACTTAGAAAAATTATTTGCATCAAATAACTGTATTTTATCCTGCAAACCTACATGCGAAGATTTTGGGGACCTACATTAATGATTTCAGTAGCATCAGTATCAGGTTTTGACTCATCCATATGGTAAAGAAATTGCTCCCAAGTGACCGTCTTCATACCAAGACTAATATGCATAAAGCAAAATTTAGCTGTGCTGTATGCAATGAAACAGAGAGCTAGTCGCCACCTGTTTCACGAACACAGATCGACCTGCCGTAACCTTCGTCATTGTCCAGCCCTCTTGGTGCTGACTCATACCCACAGGTGATGAAGAATTCATTTAAACACTTAATAAAGTCAAATGGTGTCATTAGACACTTGACAAAGAGAAAAAAAAGTGCTAGAATTCAATTACTATGCACTCACTCCTTAAACTCCTTGTTAAATTTCAGTCGGGTTTATTCTAAAGCCTCCTAGAGAAGGTGTGTCCATTTGCTAGGGCTGCTGGAACAGAGCACTATGCGCTCAGTGGCTTTATTCTCTTTCAGTTCTGAAGGTCAGAAGTCTGAAATCAAGGTGTTGGCAGGGCTGGTTCCTTCTGAGGGTTGTGCAGGAGAATCTGTTCCGGGCCTCTCTCCAACTTCTGCTGGTTTGCTGGCAATCTTTGGAGCTTCTTGGTTTGCAGAAGCCTTCCTATCTCTGCCTTCACGTCCAAATGGTGTTCTCCACACATGTGTGTCTGTGTGTGTGTCATGTGTCCGTGTCCAAATTTCCCCTTTTCATAAGGATACAGGTCATGCTGACGCAGAGGGCTCACCCTAGTCTAGCTCAACCTTATCTTAAGTAATTACATCTGCAACAATGCTATTTCCAAATGTCACATTCTGAAACGTTGGCGATTAGAACTTTAACATACGTATTGTGAAGGGACACGTTTCACTTACAACCAAGGGTGAAATCTGTACGTGTGTTAGGAAGACTGGGAGCCAAAAATGTATAAAACAGCTCTAGATATGAAAACTGGCAGGAAAACACGCCAAGGGGGAGACTCCAGGGGCACTGGACCTGCCCGCGGGAATCGGACTGTTCTGCCCGGAGCGGGGAAAGGGCTGGTGGGGAGACCGATTAAAGCCTGCCGACTTTACACAGCGTGGAAGTACGCAGGCAGTGGTAGATGAGAATGAATTACGCTGGGTCCAGTTCAGCCTCTGGTTCCGCAAAAGCATTCCTTCCCGTCCCGGCTTTCCAGGTGCCTCCCGTGTGTGTCGCTCAAACTGTCTGTAACCCTCAGTCAGCAAAGCTGTCAAAGAGCGTCTGTGCGTTGTCCACGTATGTTCTGTCTCTACCATTGTATCAGATATACTTTCAAATGGTCCCAAACAAAGTATATTTTGTGTGTGTGTTTTACATTACATGCTCGCAAATATATAAATATAAACACACCTAAAAATATTAAGGAGCTGAGAATGGAATTTTAAAAATCCGTGTCTGAGGTTCATTTTTTTTTTAAAGTTTCTTCTTTCAGATAATTCTTCCAGGCCTTATGGGCATTGCCAGAGGATACACAGCTTATTTAGTACTTGGAACAGTTATAAAGTTATATTCATTTTTTTCCCTGATGAATACAGATGATAAGCACACCAAACTGTAAACACAGTGTCCTGGCATTTTATAATTATTGGGGCACAGATAAATTTTGAAAGTGCATTTTCCAGCCAAATGAACAATAATGATTCTGGGACACAAGTCATAACTGAAAATAAAATGTACCCATATAAAAATTTCGAAGTGTTTAAAATACTTGAAATCCAGTAAATCCCTTTCTGTTTGCCAAGTGTCAGAATTAAGGATCAGGTAGCACAGCCGGCTTTGTTCCTTCAGGGCCTCTTCCCACCAGGGACTCATAGAATACAGGCCTCCGGCCTGGGGACCTTCT
>PVJD01019524.1:0-11478 GCA_004026545.1 Mormoops blainvillei
ACGACTAATTACTCATGCAGATCTTCTAGTCTTTAGCGTTCAAGAGCCTCTCAACTGCCATAATGCAAATGAAGCCCACACGCTTTTTTCCACAATTCGGAGAGGAGAGCCTATAAACTGATCTGGCCACTCGCACACCAAGAGTGTCATCAGTGGAGTGGTGAATGTTTAAATAAATCGTTCACCCCCCTGAAAATTTAGGTGATTGCAGATAGTGCATTAATCATTACAACATGGTGCACACCAAGTTACTTCAGGTTTCTTCAAGTTTATGTTCTAATAAATACTGTTGTGACAGTCTTTCCAAGTGAAGTACCTCATTCTTCCCATCAGAGAATGGATACAGTTTCAGGAGAGCCACGGAGAGCCAGTTTTCTTAGCTAGAGCAAGTCAGTTTCTACAAAGCTCAAAATATGGAGTCAATCACATTAGCTTACAGTCAAAGCAAAGGGAATTGAGACCGACTCTCTAGAAGCGGATTCCCTAGTGTCCTGGCAATAGAAATATTTCTATTTATTGGGTGAGAGTCCACACGAATCCGTCTGTTCTCTTGGATTCCATTCTAGTTTCCTCAAAACTCGGTAGCCTTGCCAGTGAAAGGCAGGTAGGGCCATATGCATGTGTGTGGACATGAGTCTGGTTCAATCTGGGCAACTGCTACCCCTCACTCCTTGCTGCACCGGTTGTGTCAGCATCTAAACGTACATGCCGTATGAACCCAAGATCTGTGCTTACACCGATTTGAAGCTCAGAGGTGTCCCTCCAGTTTTATGACCAAAAGCAATATTCTCAATACTTCGGTACACATTTTTCCTTTCCGTATGATGAGAAGGGTAGTGGTGACCTCTTGGTTTGACATTTCTAATTGTGTCAGAATCTGGAAGAGGATATCTGAGAGCACAAGTCTTTTATGAAAAATACTTTCAGTGACCAACTACACCCATTTTTCTGTGCTGGAAAACGGAAGATTTAGAGAGAAGGGGCTGTGTCCACACTTAGTCATTGAGCAAACTCCAATTCTTCCACATATGTTTTGCTTTCATAAATAGCAAGCGTAGGCTGGGGAATTGTTTCTGTACAGGTCAATGCTCCCTGCCTCTGAGCCTGGGCATTCCCACACAGAGGCACATTGTACAGAGAAGAACATGTGGGAGAGGCCCTTACACAGATATTTCTGACTACTAAGTTTCATGACAGCATCTCTTTGAATCATGCATGTAGCATCTGCATGATGTGTTTGTGAGCCTTCACACAACTAATTCTGTAGTCCTCTTCCCTGCTACCTAGGCTTCATGGGTCGAAATACCCCAGGCCACCATTATAGAACTATTAATTATTCTACTCTTAAGTTCCTGTTTGATGACTGAATTCCTATGACAACATGAAGATGCATTCAGAAGAGCAGATGTGCACAAATATTTCATTCCATTCCACAAGTTCCCAGATAATGTTCGCAATTTCCCATGGGCACATGATACACTTGGACTCATTAAGTGCAAGTCCAGCTACACTCACCGTGATATCAGGTTAGAAACCAACCTCTGTGTCACCGTGGGCACCCACGACACCACATGGTCAGGGTATTTTGTTTTTTTTGTTTTTGTTTTTGTTTTTGTTTTTTTTTGTTTTTCAAACAGAACTGATTTCAACTCAGGGAAAAGTCAAAAACAATCAGAGAGTATCCGCATCATTTCCTGTCCTGCGTGAGGGAGACCTACGCCTGACCCACAACGCTTTTGCTGTGGTGGATTCCAGGATAGGGGGACACCCAAATTCCATGATATGGAATTAAGACTTTTCTGCCCCTCTCCTGGTGGGGGATGGTCATGCGTATCTACATAAACAAGGTAGATTGCCACAATATGAATATCACTATCGGTATTTCTTTCTTGCTGGTTATCTGAAGAAAGTTGTGTCTCTCGATTATTTTCCTTACACCTGTGGGCCTCATGAGACAGCCCTTAATATTTCTATGGACTGTGGTTTCAGCATGGGCCAAGGCAGAAGGTAAGCTCTGTGTTGTAATGCTGGCAGAGGATCTGGAAGCGAAATATGAAAGGCTGCGTAAGCCAGCCCTTCCAGCAGGAGACACTGTCCAACTAAACTAAAAGGCTGTGAGATTCATGTATAGTAGTATGTTCCATTTCTCCTTCCTCGTTCAATAACCACATTCCTACTATGGCTGCCAACAACCTAGGTAGTCCCCACATTCACCTGCTGTCAGCTCATCCATTGTACTGAGCATCCTCTCCCAACATGGCTGACCAGTTCTGTCAAAATGATATATGACTCCAAAACCTAATTCATAATCAGCCTCTCCTACTTCAGCCTTGCTTGCGTAGCTCACGTTGTCCCCATGACCTCGTGCATGGAGTTTGGCGTTCCCTGAAGCCCTGAATCACACACCTGTCAGCAGCTGTCACCCACATTCCGTAGTTGGAAGAAGGAGCTTGACTCATGCAGAATTCTGAGTCTCTTGTTTCCTGACAGGCAGTTGGGGTCAGGCTACCATCCCTCTCACACCTGCTAGACCTACTCCAGATGCTCCACTTGATTTCTCACCTCGACCATACACTGTGATTGAGGTAAAGGCAGATCTGTCTTTCCCAAACCGGCATTTCTGCCAAACAGACAAAGGCCTATTTCCAAAACTGTATATCAAGAAGGACCAAACCAGGACCTGGTCTTGTTCAAGGTGCCCGGTTGAAAGGAATTTAAGCCATATGAGGTTCCCTCTTCCCATGTTCTCTTTGTCTGTCATTTTCTCATCAGCTCAGACTAAGACAAGTGTCTGGGTTCTCTAGGGATTGGGGCCATGGAACTGACTGGGGCAACCGATAAAACACGGTGGATGCAGGTGATGATATTTTTGGATGTTTAGAAGCAATGTACACCATTTTGTGTCTCGGATGAATGGCTCCACGGGGTGATAGAACCAGGGCTGACTATCTATCTCACTTCCCAATATGCCAGAAAGATAATTGATATTTACAGTCATCCATGAAACCATTTTAAGCCCCGTTCCCATTCAGGGTCAGGGAGCCTGGATAACACGTTTGAATTGGGAAGGTCTGGGCATGTGTCTTGGCTGTTTGTGTAGTGGATGAGTTCTGGGTTGTGAATATTCTCTGAGGTAAGTAGAGCATGAGATCGCCTCTGGCGGGGCAAGCAGAGGGATCTCAGTGTGTACAGTAGAAACAGGGAACAAATGAAACTGCACATTGATACAAACTTCTACCTCTCCCCCTCAAGTGATCACCTTTGTCACCTTTGCTGTCTCACATTTCTTCCTTCTTCCTTATCGTTTTGAATTTGCCACGCAGGAAAACCTTGCTCTCCATGGAACACAAGCCATCTACTGAGGAGGACTGGATGAGTGCTACATCAACAGGGGCTATCATGGACCAGAGTCTAGACATTCGCTTCGATTCACCTGGATGCACCGTCACAACTCAGCTCTTCCCTTTTGCTTGTGAACCCAGCGGCAGCTCCTGAGGTGGCGCCAGTGTGCAAGCATGACTGCTAAGACATTTTTAGGAAAAAAAGGCAGTGGGTCAAGCAACACAGGGACTGCTGTAGGCATGCCGTATCAGACAGCCACATCGCCTCCCATTGGGGCCCTGGCAGTTTCATGTTAATAAGGGACAGCGTCTCCACAGCAGCAGCTATGTCAGAAGAAGCACCGTTTCTAAGTTTGGAAATAAATGCAGCTGAAACAGTTCCAATGCTTCGATGGATTTTATTGCATAATCATATGCAATAAATTCTGCATAGATCTGCCAATTCTTATGCACATGTATAATCGGTATGGAAAGGGAATACATTGATTTTCAGATTTCCTTGGTAATTTGTATCTTCTTGGGGCTTGTTAACAGTTAAGGCAACAATTCACCTCTCCATCATCATCCCAGGCAGCACCAGGGTTCAAGTCACAGAAATGAACACACCCAAGCTTGAGGACAACTACAACTCAGGTACGGTTCACATACTGCGCCCCAGAACAACCCATTTATCATGACAAGCACACAGCCTCCATCCGTACTCTCACTCATTTGCTGGAAGGGCGCAGTGAGGGAGGTGAGGTATCTGTGTGGTGTATTCAATGTATGCTTGTCCTGCCTGGTGGGTGCAACCGTCAGCCAATCAGAGCATAGTGCAGTAAACCGGGGCACACCAGAGCCCATGAGAGCAGTCACTTATAATCAGGACACACAGCAGCAACTGAGAAACCACATGACAATTTCTTCATGAAGGAGTTGTGACTCAAACACTGGTTCTTATTAACTGTTTAATAATATTACACTTTCCTTACATAGTGTAGCTAAAAACTTGGGTCCACACATTATGAACACACCAAGGACATTGACAGCAACCCAAGGCACAGTCCAAGGCTTTGACCATGCACAGACTGCTCAGACTCTACAACCTACTCATCACAGCCACACAGATAGAGCTCATTTTTGATGACCCCTTTTAAATCGTAATTAGAAAAGAGACACCTGAGTTCTCAGAGAGCACTGTAGCTCTCTGTAGATGGTCCAAAGAGACATGAAGCCTTTCAGGTGAACTGTTGGGAGGAGGAAGCAGACAGTTAGTACATGACTGTCACGTAGCCATGAGTTTCTCAACCAAGTCAATTGGTAGTGCTCATGCCTGTATTTGTCATTGTGAGAGGTGGCAATATGCCATGGAGACAGGTCTGGACCTCAATGTATGCCACACCCAAATCCTTCTGGGTGCTCATTGAATATGTCACAGCTGGTTTTTCAAAGCCCAAGCACTTAGAACTGTTTTGAAGACTATGCCAGTACCAGCCAGGTTCCCTAGCACCTTGACTACTGTGGCACGTGCAGTGTTCCCCAACACCTGGCCCATTTTATCATCTTCTGTGTACTCAGACACCTGAAAAAATGCAACATCCACCATGGCTCACACAACCACAGCATCTCAGAGACTGAAATGCCTGAAAGAGTGCACTAACCATCATCCAAATACAGGTATATTCACTTGGCCTGCAATGTCCTCGACATCTGAGCAACCCAGTGTCTGCAAAATTCCTCAGCTGCTTGAGCATGCCAGGCCTTCAGTATGTGAAGCACCAAGAATATCCCATGGACTTCCTGATTTCAACATCGGCACATTCCCAAGGAGTGTAATATCTTCATCACGTCGAAGACTCTAGTGTCTGCAGTGTGTTTTGACCCACTCAATTAAGTCTGTGCTTTTTATTTTCTCAAATACAGTATCGGTCCACTGGTTAGTATGTTCTCGAAGACCTGCATGTTACAGACTCCCCAGTGTCTGTGAGCAACTGGACATTAGCTCTGACAACACTGTTTCAAACCTGTGTTTTACCCAAAGTCCTCAATATTCGGTCACACCCGGACTAACCCAGCTTCACAAAGCTTTGGGTGCTATTTCAGCATCTGTAGTGTTCCCAAATGCCTGTGCTACAGCAGCACCTGCTGTGTCCTCAGGTCTGGAGTACCCCAGCATCTTCAGTGTTTGCAATACACTAGCATATGCCAGCATGGTTAAGACCTCAAAATGCAAACTAGTGGAGTATCAACACTGTCCTAAAACTCCCTTAGTATTCGGAGTGTTCAAGCTGTTCTATAGCACATGCAGTATCACCATGCATTCAGCGTTCTCAAGCACATGGCCTACACTGGGTCTGCCGTCTTCTAAAGCTCCTTGGAAAATGCCGGTGTCTGCACAGTCTGAAAATGATGCCATTTCACAGATTCTTCAATGTTGTGAAATACCTGGGCAATTTCAGCACTTGAATGTACTCAAACACCTAAAATATTCCTAGAACCTTCAGTGCCATCCAACACCTGCTGTTTTTAAACAGCAGCAGCCTTCTGAATCACCAGGAGTTCCGCTTCATCCGTTTGTTCTCAAACACCTGGATCCTCCCAGGGTCTGTAATGTGCTCAAACACCAGGAACATCCCAAGGCATTCTGGATTATCTGATGGTTAGACTTCAACAGCACCTTCAGTGTTCCAAACCTGGTGGGATATATGAAGTTCCTGCAATATTCCTAAATACCTGGAATATCCCACGCTTCCCAAATTCTTCTAAAAAACTGGACTAAACCCATGTCTGCCATCTGTGAAATACCTGTGTTAGCTCAGCAGTTTTTGTTTCTCAATCCGAAGACTCTACCACAGTCTGCAATGCCCTCCAATCCCAGGGAATACCCAAGTCACCATTACTATCAACACATGAACTATCCAGGATCTGCAGTGTTCTCAGCACCTGGGCTCTTCCAAACATATACCAGATTCTGATCGATGATGACAAAGTAAACGCCTTTACAGAGCTCTAAATCTGACATTATGATAGGTCCTGCAACTATCCAATGCACCACGTGATGTGTCACAGTTTTGTAGTCACGGACGTTTGGACAACTTCAGCTCTTCAGGTCCCCCAACACCTCACTTATGCTAGCTGTGTCAGAGTGTTCAAAAACCTGGAGTATACCAGGATTTTCCTGTTTTCCATATTTGGAGTACTCCTTCTTGTGTGATATCCCAACAACTCTCAGCTTTCTAGCTCCTTCTGTGGTCTTCTATACATGAACAATGTTGGTGCCTCTATCCTCGGAATACACTTGTGCTACACAAAGCGTCCTAGAGCTCTCCAACCACACATCCTTTCCAGGGTCTGCATTCATGTCATATGCCAAGAATGCCACTGCATCACTTTGATCTCAAACACCTGGACTATATTAATGCTAACAATGCTCTTAAACTCCTGGACTGTCTTAGTACCCTCAGTGCTCTCAAACGCCATTTCTATGTAAGCTTTTGCAGTGTTGTGACACACGTCAGCTATGCCAGCATCTTCATTGTCCTCAAACATCTGCATTATTTTTGCTTCTGTAGGATTTTTTTTCTTTATTCTAAAAGAGCAACCTTCGCAGAATCCTCAATGTTCCCAGTGTCCTGGACTATCGCAGCATCTTCAGTATTCTCCCTCTACTGCATTTCCAGCATCTATAAATTTTTCAGAATTCTGGATTATGCCAAAACCTGAAATGTTCTCTGGTAATCTAAATACACCAGCTTTAGCAGATATGGGAGACACCTGCAATACCCCCAAAATCTACACTGATGGAGAGCATGAGATGTATGCCAGAGTCTCTTTTTCTCAAAGGCCTACTATATCATTTTCAGTACTACCAAGCCCTTGTGGTTTTCAGTGTTCTTAAATCCCTGAACTCTATCACTCTCTGCATGTTTCAAAAACTCCTGTGCCATACAGTGTTCATGCAACATTCTCAAACACCTGACTATTCCAAGAACTGTCAATGCTCAAGGCCATGGAAATATCCCAACATAGTAGGTGCCTCAAACACTGGCCGTATCCAAACATGCAATTGTGCTCAAGTAACTTGGCTATCCTAGCCTTCGCTGTGTTCTCCAACAGTTGAGCTATCCTTTCATCTGCAGTTTCCTCAGTACCTGCATCTTTATAGAATCGCCAACACGCCCAACAACTGTGCTTTACAGCTGCCTGGGAAGTTCTCAAATCCCTGGACTATTGCAGCATCTTCATTATTTTCAATCACATGGGATATCTCAGCATCTTCGATGTTATGAAACACATAAACCACCCTAGCTCCTATAGTGCGTTCTACTGTAATAGGCATCGATCAAGGCTCTGTCAAAGACCATCACTTTTCAAGTCTATTATCCAAGAAATATGATACTTATTCGTGCATGTATGCATATATAATATAGACATCCAATATAATGAATAGATGGTATACATCATTGAAATGATTATGTATATTTATGAAATGTACTTATATAGTTATACATGAAATGTATTTTTACACGTGAATAAACATTTAATTAATAAAATAATTATATACCAATATGTAAAATAATTATTCACAGAATGAAACCACCACTAGGCCCTTCAAAATGTTCCTAAAATGGAATTTCTCATGTTGGAAGTTACAGAAGGAAGAGAAGAAATAGTCATGTATAACATTTTAGAGGACATTTATGAAAGATGTTGACATATTAATAAATTGTAACGCTGCATTAAAGGATCTTGCTTGTGCTTGGTTATTGAAAAACACCAAGTCGAAAACCTAGAGATAAACAATAAAATTCAAAATTAAAAATAAGTCAATGGATGGATCAGGGGTTTGGAGCGTCTGTCCACACATCAAATACTGCATTTTCACTACAGATAGGGGCCCATACCTGGGTTGTAGGTTCCATCGCTGGCCGAGGCCCAAGAGTGAGGCAACTGATCAATGACTTTGTCTCGATTCAATGTTTCTCTATCTCAAGTCGATACATAATAGACAATATTTTATGCCTAGATAGGACTATCTACCATGATCCACCCAGATCGGAGCTTAGGAATGGAGCCATCTCTGTAATCTTAGCATTACTATTCCACGTGTGACACTGTAGACTTCATAGACGCTTGCAGAAACAATGATTCTCAGACTAACTCTTTTGACTACAGGGCTGAGACACCTGTGCTCTGTTAATGGATGAGTTTTCAGCATTGCTATACAAGTAACCTGTATGTAAATGCACATGCTTATTTTTGTGGTGCTTGCTTACAAATGTAATAAGCATGAGCCCAGATATGGAGTGAATGGGGGCCAAGCATGTGGCATAAAAAACTCCTTATCAAGTAACATTTTACACATACTTCCACCCCTTTAGGAAGTTCTCATTTGCTCATGTACTCTTTGAAGAGTTTCAGCAATCATTAAACTGGCTGTCTGTGTTTTCTTGTAACTCAGTGCTGACTTTGATTTTGTTTAAGGACCACACTTCCAGGGCTTAAGTTTTTTCACTTGCGGAGGTTTTCCTTTGTCATTCTGAGCAATCACTTAATTTGGTTATCCGTGGTATTTTATTGATGACTTCTCTGCCCATATATGCACGGGTGCAAGTCTTTCAAGCTAGCCTGCAATGCTGTGCTTTCAGATCACTGTGAGGACGTAAGAGATGTCCTGAGTTGCCTGGGCGTGTGGGCTTCTCCTCTGTGTTCAGATCTCTTCCCATGTCCCTGGAGAACACTCTGCACAACTGGGGTTCCAAATTCGAAAGGTCCCAGCGCTGCGTCCTGCAACAGATGCTGCTGGCAGTGCAGCCAGCTCAAAAAACATTTCTGATATAAGGGATGGAGGCCAAAAACGGGTAGGATTGGACCTCTCAAACTCCACCAGCATTAGAAAACTAAAACAAAAGGGTAGGGATTGGTAACACTAAACCAGTAATCAGCCCTCTCCTCTAAGGGCTCCACATGTTGCAAAGATAAGAAAACCAATCAGTGTGTGATCCCAGCATGTCTAAGTACACAATGCCGTTTTCCCCATATACTGTGGTTCCAGCTCTTAGTAATAAGGACAGTACATCACATTTGAGTGCATGGGGCAACACACTTTCAAATAAAGATGAAGACAAATACACTGGAAATAAATGCTGAACAACACGATGTAGTAACTAGTAGAAGGAAAGAATCCAGGCGTTAAACCAAGGTGAGCTTACTATGATTCTTCAAGGGACGGCGACAGACGTTTTTAAGCTAATTGGCCAGTTGCCATTTATCAGCACAGCAGAGACCGAATTGTGAATGTCCCATTTTGCAATGGGAAATGACTAAATAATTTCAGGCTTCAATCAGAACTTTCCTGAATACCTCTACTCTGGAACTGCACAGTGGAGGATATTTCCCTCGTCAGCTTGAGGGCATAGCATTTCAAGCTCTGTCTGAGTAGTTCATGGACATTCACCTGAGCAATAAGATGGCTGAAACAAAACCTGGTAGATAAGGTGAAAAATATGTTGTTTATCTCCTTTAGTGAATGCAGGAGACAGATTACAACTTTCAGAGGCGGGAGGTGCATTCATTCAAAATATCTTTAAGCGGATTTGTAACACAGTGGATACTGTTTCTTCTGAAAGCTCATTTATAAAAAAAAAAAAAGAAAGAAAGAAAGAAAAAAAGATGGCTGCAGTTTTTCTCCGGGTTTCAAAGGGAATGCATTTCTCAATCAATAAACAAGAAGATGAACACTGCGCTACTGTGTCACCTGATTCAGAGTATTTTCAAGTGGTTTAATTTTGATCACAGGCTATCCATTTCCAGCTGCTAAGTATCTGTGTGGTCACAGTTCTTCCTCTGTGTGGAGGCCCAAACCTGAGAGGCACCGGAAGGCTTGGCCCCCCCACCTCTTTCCTTTCCTGTACTAGCTGATCTCTCTGGAGGTGTTCTTTGCCCACAGGTGTCATCGTATTTGTTATGGCCTAAGAGAGCCCTTCACTGACCTCCTGCACACAGCACCCTGCCCTCTCACTGATCCCTAGGCACTTGTCCTGGATTGGTTTTCTCCAAAACACTAGTCACTCTGTATTATGACACATATGCAAACAAGTGTACCTGGATTTTCCCCTTTCACGTGGCAGCTGCTGAAGAGCCCTGATTCCGATCATGGTGTTCATGAGTATATCCAGCTCATGAACTCTGTTTGCCAGGTATTAGGGATTCAATAGAAAACACAGTGAAAAAATGAATCAATGCTTAAAAGCACACATATTCCATTTACATAAGAGTTTGTCTATAAAGGAACAGCCAGGGAATGTTCAGACAAAATGTTTGCGCGAGAAAGCTGGTTAGGCCTTGGAACATTTCGGTGGGAGAGTACCTAACACCTTCAGTGCTGTTTGCTTTTGAATAATCTGAGCATGAATTACTTTAGAAATTAGAATAAAATTGGAAGTATGCATACTGTTTCCATAGGTCAAATGCAGAGGAAATATATCCTGGATATCTGAGGCGCCTGACTAAACGTTTTCTCGAGTATACAGTGGACATTATTATATTTCAGGGTTGCATGACGAGAATTTCTAAGGAGAGTTCTCTCTTTCCCATTGTGAGGAGCAGTGGTGCCGCATGTCTCCTGGCCTTTAACTCTTTGTTCCCCTTACTAAAATCCTGGGTGCTCTGCTGATGTGTGTCATTGTCCTCATACCACAACATGACCTCACAGACTGGACTGAGACCCGGCAGGTTAGGCAGAAAATCGTCCTGTTATATTGGTAGGACACCAAGCTCTGCTCCTCATCATGCCAGGAACAGCTGCCATACTTGAGACTGAGGGAAATGAAGGGAAAGAAAACCACAGCAATGAGTCTCCTTAGTCCGTGACAACCATGCACAGCTACTGACGCACGCGTACGGTCCTCAGGTTCTGATGTCACCCACTATCCGCAATTCTCTCTGAAAGCTTTCTGATCCGTGCTGAGCCTCTGCAGAATGTCACACAATTGCCTATCTCCAAGACCTGCTTAGGGTGTTCATGCTTCCTAACACCACTTCCCAAAGCCCAATTCCAAGCTTAACCTCCACTCTGGTTGGACATAAAAGCTAGATGTCTCTAGATTTTGTAAACGCTAATTCAAGGTGTTATTTATTTATTTATTTATTTATTTAT
>PVJD01019525.1:0-11479 GCA_004026545.1 Mormoops blainvillei
CCACACCAAGTAAACCTCTCCCCTGGTCTGCCCTCCCTCCACTCGACCCCCAGGCCTGGCAGCAGAGCAAGCGGCTTGGCCCATATGATCGAAAATCCCTTCCAACTGTAAAGTTCTTTGACTTTAAAGCAATTTGTTTTCTGTTTTGCAGACACCAGGTTACTATATGTTCATGTGGCTTCTACTGGATTGTGTTTCTGCAATTTTTATTGTTGCCATATTTTATTTTCATTGGTTAGTATATGTTTGTAACTTTAAATGGATTTTTTCCCAAAATGAAAGTATAAATGGTTCTTATGGAAAGTTGAGAAAACAGTTAAACACTCCTCCTATAATGCCCCCACCCATGGCAGGTTCTCAGGAAGACAGGGTTCATAACCCGAGCCCTTCGTGTCTTCTCATGACACCTGCAGCTCCTTCCACCCCTTCCACCTCCTCAGCACGAGACAGCATTGTACGGATACGGGCTGTCGCTAAAGCTCCGTTAGAGCCTCTTACCACTTATTCAATGTGGTTCCGCTGAGAGAGGACAGAGGTTGAAGACTGTCCAGAACATAGCGGGCGCGGTGCCAAGAGTGAGTCCACAGACATGGAATCCTGGCTTTTAGGCCTGGGCTTGCCCCTTAGCTGTTCGGTGACCCTGGGAGAATCACTGCCCCTTACCAGGCAACAGTGTTGATCTGTCCAAGAAAATGACATCTGAGAATCCTTGCCGGGAAAACGCTGCAGCATTGCAAGGTCCAAGGAGGGAGAGGAGACCTCCTGGCAGAGGAGCCTTAGTTAGAGGAGACCGTGGTTTTGTGGGCCTCATCCTGCCCTCCATGTCTTCATTGTCAGTTATCCTTTAAAGGAGGAAAGTACCACTTCTTAAGTGAGAACTTGACTGGGTAGTGTTTCTTTTCTGGCTTCTGCCTTGGCTTATTGTTATTTTTGGAAGAGGTCTCCAAGGCTCATGGATGGGCTGCTTCCTTTCAGGTGGAGAGAGAGCCAAAAAGAAAAAGTCGTCAAAAGCATCAGCAGTTACACAGGTAAAGCCAGAGACCCGCCCCATGCTACCCATTGCCTGCAGGACACAGGCTCTGCTTTCCGTGTCTCTGACAGGAGCTGAGGGAGGCTGGGAAACTGAGGAGTGCGGACCAGGAAGGAGTTGGGAAGTGTAGCTGGGCATAGGTTCTGGAGGGTCCTTGACATCGGGTTTCATTTGGGACTTCAGTTTCTAAGCAGTGGGACTCCTTAGAAGATTTTGAACACGGTATATATTTTTCATTTCTTCACCTATTCATCCACCACACAGTTCTTGAGTATCCACTTTGTGCCAGGTATCCTGAGAGGGGATGAAGATGATTGAAAAATGGAGGTTGGCCCAAGAGAGCGGAGGGTTGGCCCACAGAGAACAGTGAGGAAGTAGACAAGAGTATAGCGATTGGCACCGTGGACCAAGCACCGAGGTCCAGGGCCGAGAGGCCCCCATGCCCATTAGGGCCGAATGTGCTTTATGGGAGGGACTTCAGCTGTGGGTAACGTGTGTTGAGGGTGGGGTGAACACTGCAGAGGGCCTGAAATGCTGGACTAGAGTCTAGACTCCGCATGTAAGCAACCGGGAGATGGCAAATGAGCTTCAAGTAAGGGAGCAGTATGCTAGATTTCTGTGTAGAGGGATGGAATAACAGAAGAATTTCTTATTCAGCAAGAGAACTCGGGCTCAGGAAGCGAGATAGGCCAGTCAGGGGAAGGAAAGCTAGCTTTAGTTTTCAAAAGGAGATAACCACACAGTGAGGCATTGGTTTGGGAAGCCAGTGCCCCAGCAAAGGGAAAACCGGTTAGGAAGCAGGGACTGTGCAGCACACGGTACAGGTTCCTCACCCAGCTCCTGGAGCCTTAAGCAAAACCACAGATTCACGAATTAATTTAATTTCTGTGGACCGTGGTGACTGTCCTGCGACGCCATACACCGGTGGCAGGTGATTGAATGATACAATACTTAGAGTCAGGAATGGATCCACGGGGGCTCTGAAAAAATAAGTTCAGAAATTGGAGTAGGTTAAATGGAAAACATTGGGGTTTCATGCTGTGAAACTGAAGGTTCACACCAAGATGGCCCAACTCTCTTGAGGGGCAGAGAGCTCTCCAGTAACTCTGAGCTACATGGATCTTAACAAGTTCTCTCTCCTGGCTGGTAAGGGGTCCGAAGGCTGTATTCTAGATTCCTTATTATTTTCGGTAGTTGTATGATTAAACTAAGGCTGCCATAACAAAGTATCACAGACTGGACAGGCTAAACAACAGAAATTTATTTATCTCATGTTTATGGAGGCTAGAAATTCAAGATCAGGGTGTCGGCAGGTTTAGCTTCTTCTGAGCCCTCTGTCCTTGGCTTACAGGTGGCCCCTCCACGTGACGTCGTCATGCAGCCTTTCCTCTGTGCGCACACGCATCTTCAGTGTCTGTCTATCTGTCTCCAAGTCTTCTCCAGTCAGACTGGATTAGGGTCCACCCTAACGGCCTCATTTTAGTCAACTCTCTAAAGGCTCTCTCTTCAGCTTTAGTGAATATGGGGGCACACAAGTGAACCCATAACAGTGACCCGACCAAGAAATGAAAAGAATGTGGAAATGGTGAGGAAATCATGGATGGGAGAGAAATTTTGAAGGAAAATTAAAAGATATGTACACATTAAATGAAGGAAGTGGCTACAATGCCTTAGAAAAAGTACTCATCAGGATATATTTTTCATCACTTTAAAGAAGCCAGTCAGTCCTATGTCTTCTGTCTTATATAGTTTCTTTTGAAAAGTCTTCCAGGATAAAAATGTCTACCGTTTTTATCTCTGTTCCTCTGCTTGTAATATGTCATTTTTCTCTGAATAATTTTATGATTGCTTTCTTTGTTACTGGTTTTCAGTAATTCGATTATGGTTTACCTTGATGTACATGAGTGTCTGTGTGTGTGTGCGTGTGTTTTTCTATCATGCTTGGGGTTTGCTGAACTACTCAGAGCATAATTTTCATCAAATTGGATAAATTTTTAGTCTTTATTTTTCAAACATTTTTCTGCCCCTATCCTTTTTCCGGTGTTCCAACTACATATATGTTGGACAGTTTGATATTATTCCATAGGTTACTGAGACTGTTCAGTTTTATTTTTAGACCATTTCATTTCTGTGCTTAGATTATATTGCTGTATGTATTTATTTTTTTATTGCTGTGTAACAAATTACAACAAACCTAGAAGTTTAAAACTGCACAAATTCATCACTCACAGATTCTGTGGGCCAGGAATTTGGCACGGGTTGGCTGGGTCCTCTGCTTAGAGTCTCACAAGTCTAAAATCAAGGTCCCCTGTCTGCTCTGGGTCCCACCAGGCTAAATTCAAGGAATGGCCTGGGCTGAGATTTCATCTGAGATTTAGGAGGCCTCTTCCATTCTCACTGGTGTTTGGCAGAATTTAGTTCCTTACAATTATAAGACTGAAGTTGTCCCTGTTTTCTTGGTCACTAATGACTGGGTTTTGCTCCGAGCTCCTTGAGTTCACCTGCAGGTCTTAGCCATATGGCCCTCTCACAACGAGGCAACTTACTTTTTCAAAGCTAGCAGAATAATGTATCTTATAGCAGATGGACTCAGGAAAAGGAGAACAAAGGAAGAAAAATAACAAAAAAGGAATAGACAACAAGTTGAGACATGCCAGTTGTAAATCCAACCACTTTATTAATCGCATTAAATATAAATGGACTAAACATGCAAATCAAACGTAGAGGTTGTCAAATAGGAAGAAAGCAAGTCCCAACCATATGCAGCCTACAGAAAAAATACTTAAAATACAAAGACACAAATAAAGTCAAAGATGGGGAAAATGACATGCCATGCAAACCATCGGCATAAGAAATAATATCTGAAAGCATAGGCTTCAAAACATGGAATATTACTGGAAGCAAAGGTAGACTGTATATTGATGAAAAGGTCAATATACCAGGAAGGCATTATAAGTAAAACTAGGTATGCACTTAATATCAGAGCTTCAAAGCACATAAAACAAAAAGTGAAAGAGAAATCATAGTTGGAGGTTTTAAAAGTCTTCTCTCGGTGCCTGAAAGAGCAAACAGGCGCGCACAAGGGAACCAGAAAGGGCGTAGGAATCTGAACAACCGTTGCTGCCACATGGATATAAAACAGAACCCCCACAGCTGGAAGAATATACAATATTTTCAAATGTACATGGCATATTTGCCAAAACAGATTATATGACAAGCCATAAAACATGTCTTGATAAGTAATTTCAAAAGACTGCAATCTTACAGAGTATGTTCTGTGACCACAACAAAATTAAATTAAAAACAAATATTAGGGAGATATCTAGATGAGCCTCTAAATCCTGGAAATTAATGTATTTTAAAATGTCCCATTGATCAAAGAATAAATCACAAGGGAAATTAGAGATTAAATATTTTAAACTAAAGGACAATGCATATACAACAGTAAAATTTGTGGGGTACCAGCTAATGCAGGACTTAGAGGGAAAGTTATAACTTTAAATGTCAGAAGGAGGAAAGGTTTAATGTTGATTAAGTTTCTACCTTAAAAATCTATAAAAGGTAGAGTCCATTTTTCCCCAAGCAAAAGAAAGGAGATACTAAAGATAGTAGGAATCAATAAAATAGAAAAAATACAGAGAAAGTGAAAAAAGTGAAAAGTTGGTTCTTGGAAAAGTTTAATAAAAGTGATAAACTCTTAGCAAGATGAAAGAGGTTGCCAGGTTGCTAATGTAATTGATGATGAATAAAAGATGGAATATCCCTCCATATCCTAGACATCAAAAGGAAAATTATGAACATTTTTATATCATAAAATTTGATAACTTAAATGAAGTAGACCATTCCTTAAAATACATGACTTACCAGAACTGAAAGAAGAAGATACATATAAACTTGTAATGACCCACTACCTATCAGAATCAAATTAATGTATCAAAAACCTCACGAGAAAATAAAAGGTTTGGCCCGAAGAGTTTCACTGGTTATTCAAATGTTTGAAAAATAATGCTAATCTTATACGAACTCAGAAAATAACAAGAGGAAGAAACGCTTCCCAGCAGATTCTTTGAAGCCAGCAATGTCCCTATATAAAACCTCACAAAGACAAGAACCAAATTTACAGATCAATATCATTTGCAAACTTCGACATAAAAATCCTTAGCAAAATGTTAGCAAAGTGAATTCATCAGTGTGAAAAGACTAATAACATCATGAGCAAGTAAGGTTGATACCTGTAATGCAAGACAGATATCTCATTTGAAAGTTAATCAATATAATAATACATGGTAAAATAAAATAGAAAAACCATATTTGACAAAAGTCAGCACCCATTTATGATAAACGTTCTGAGCAAACTAGGAATAGGGATTAAACTTCCTCAATCTGATAAAAGATATTTACAAAAACCTACTGCCAGTATCATTTTTAATGGTGACACAATGAGTATTTTCCCTGTAAGACCAGGAATAAGGCAAGGAAGGATATCTGCTCCCACAACGTGTATTCAGCACTGGGCTGGAGAGCGTAGCCAGTTTAATAAGGTAAATGACTGGCACAAAGGTATAAATAAAACTCCTGATTTGCAGATAGGATGATTTATATTTAAAATAACAAATTTTATTTGATTTAATAACAAATCAAACAAACAAACCTGCTGGAAGTAGTACGTGTGTTAAGCAATGTCTCAGGATACAAGGTCAATATACAGAAAAATCAATTGTATCTATATATTAGCAATGAGTAATTAGAAACTTTAAAAAATTTTAGATAGTATTTATAACAACATAAAAACTGAAAACTACAGATGTTTACTGAGAGAAAGAAGACCCGAATAAAGGGAGCAATAGACCACATTCATGAATCAGAAACCTAGTATCATAGGTATTTGTTGTCCTAAAGTGCAGTTGACCTAAGATTCAACTCAAGAGCAATAAAAACTCTCCCTCCTCCTGTGAAGCTGACAGATGAAGCTCATGTGTGCAGCTGTTTCCTCAAGACTGAAATTATATTCAGGGTAAAAATAAGCGAGTTCAGGCCTTACTGCTTTGGATTCTCACTTTCTTCTAGATTTTGGCCCCACAGTTCCTCCCCATATTGTAAATTCTTAGATAATTTTAAGATGTTTTCTTGGTTTGTATATCATCCAGTTCTTAGTCTTCAGTAAGAGTCAAGTGCCCAGCTCTGTTACCAGACGACTTCTTCAGTGTCTATTTTTCCTGCCGGTCAGTCAGATAAAAGTCACTGTGTGGCAGCACTGTGCGTGACAAAGCCTCCCACCATAAAAAGCTCCTGTTCTACTAGAGGAGCGTTTACTTTTGAAAGGAACGGTTGTGAAATGCATGAACTTTAAGAAAATGTCAGCCTCTGTCTCCTGAGGGCTTCCGTGGGGAGCTAGAACCTCCCACAATAGGCTCTTAAACTTCAGCCCCAGGCTAAATGGGAGACCGTGATAAAATCTGCTCAAAGTCTTGGGTAGGGAGAACTAGGGGGAAATAACCTGAGATGGTAGGCGAGGGACTGACATTTTAAAGGTGACTAGGATCTGACCACATGACCAGCAAAGACTGGAGAAGTGATGTTTGAGGAATCTGTGTATGTTTGTTTGTTTTTTGTTGTTGTCTTTTCTATCCCATAGATACTGAAAGTATAAGCCTCAAGAGGAGAAAAAGTGAGAAACGAGACTCCTTGAAGGTATCCGTAGAACCTCCCTCCCGAGTTAGGGCAGGCCCTCAGACTTCAGAAGCCCCCTCCCCACATTTAACTGGGAGCGTAAGGAAACACCTGGGCTCCAAGACAGAAGACAGTGATGCAGAGCCGGTCCAGGAAACCACCAAACCACTGATGCCTGCCACAGGTGACTCGGTACAACAGATGCCCACCAAGAAGGCCTCTGAACTCACCCAAGCACCCACCTAGGAGGCCAACAGCGAGGCCGCCCTCCAAACTGCAGTGCCTGACAGCAAATGAACCATCATTTTCCTCCATAGGGGTCCCTCATCCTGAAACAGAACTCGAAAAGACCCCACTAGGGAATCCTCCCAGTAATCCTTTCCACCACATCTAGCCTGTCCTCCTTTGGGCTATCTTCAAAGAATTAGCCGCATCTTGCTCACTTCTTAATCTTCCTCTCTGTGCCTCAGGGTGGTGATGGTGGGGAGTGGTCAAGAAAGGAGTCAGAAGAGCATTTGAGGCTCTCAGGAGGATGTTCTGGTCGAGACTCTGTAAAGGGTGCGATTCCAGCGTACGGGTGAGAAAAACCAGCTGTTGTGTTCTTGGAGCTGGAGCTCATTGTTCTCTGGGCGATACAGGGTTTGTGTCATCCTAACCCTTCATGGTACACCCTGCTAATGGAGCAGCCGTGGCGAACGTCAGCGTGTAAATAAAGGCAACCTTTCAGGAAAGCAGAGGTAAATGGTGTGTCCTTTGGACCCTTCTGTGATGACTCAGGCTGACAAAGACTAGGAGATGAGGGTACAAGTGATGGTATCCTGAGTCAGAAAATTAGAGGTGGCATGGGCGTGAGTTGGGGGCAAAGATTTTACCCCACATGCACTTTTTTTGTGATCTAGCGCGAAGTGGGATGCTTCCTAACAGCTTGCGGTTGACCGACTCACCAGTGGAATGATGGGCATAATCCCACGTGCATCCAGTGGCCTTTGGCCTTGAAGGGAAAGCAGAGCCCAGAAGGAGAACCTGGGGCCCTTCTGTCTGGGAGACAATGTTGGAAGCCATTCATTGAGTTCCACTAGGTGACCACGACCTATTCACACTTCTTCTCTGGGCCTCAGCATCCCCATCTATGTGATGGTGGTGGAGGGCAGACCACCGCGGCGCCTTCCTCCTGGCTTAGATTGAGCCTGGGCTGACTGAGGAGTCATGGAACCACTGCGGGGACAGGGCGGTCTTGGACAGCCACATGAGCATCCCAGAAAGCGGGGCCAGCTGGTTCGGGGCCTCCACTTCCACAACCAGCCCCTCCTCCTGCTGCAGACAGCTGGGGAGAACAGGACTGGGGCGGCTGGGCACCTAGATGCAGATGAGCCCAGACACATGGGTGTGTGAGGGCAAGCAGGACCTGAGTATCGGGGGACCCTGAGGCGGATCCCAAACACCTCCACTTCAAGGGGGTTCTCCACTGTCACTTCTCTAGGCACTCATGCCATGCCAGCCACCGCCCCAAATCACACCTTCCCTGTTTGAAGACCCCTCCTCCAGACCTGCCCAGGTCACGGCCCAAGTTGGTTGTTCCTTTCTGGTTACACAGTAGCACTTTACAGGCACCTGCTGGATGTAAGGATTTAGCCCAAGACAGCATTGTTCTTCGGGTTCTCAGTGGCTTCTTGATGAGCCAGGAAGATGTTTCTGGCAGGAGGCAAGGGCCCCTCTGGCTCCGCTGGCCCCAGTTAAGGCTCAGAAGCCGGTCCCTCCTCCAGACCCCCACCCCATGCACACTTAGGTCCTCACCTCCCAGGCTGCTGTCCGGCACTTCTCTGCAACCTGCCCTGGTCTCAGCTAGTCCCTATAAATCCCTTTCAAGCACACCTTGGGCTCAGGCACCCCTACCCCCAAACCCAGGCCAGCTTGGCCTGTACACACAGACCAAGGAGAGATTTGCACAGGCCACACACACACAGTGCCCTGTCCCCACAAACTCTCTCCCTTCTCCTCCCATTCCCCCAACAAAGACACTCTAGGGCTGGAGGGTGAAACACGTGCTTTATGTCCTGAGGTGACCGGGAAAGCAGCGGCTCAGCCCTCACGCCGCAATATATAAAAGTGGCCTGTCTCCGTCACCCCAGCTGAGGGTCCTGGACTTAGGGGAGCTGAAACAGGTGTCTGGGTATTCTCGGTTCGGTTGGTGTGGTCTGGTTGCTCCCAGTGTGGAGCACTAGGTTGTCCTCTTGATTCCCTGTCCCAGTGGTGCAGAGAAAAGCCAAAGGAGGTCACGTGGCAGGGCTGGTCTGAGATGAGAAAAGTGTGCAAGGAGCAAAGGCTCTTACAGCCGGGGAGGCAACTACGAGCCAGGACCAAATCCAACCCAGGGGCCTCAGGGGTGGCTGGAGGGGTGTTCTGCATCCCAGCAAGGCCACCTCTCTGGAAGAAGGGCCAATGTCCAAGCCGGTGCGGCCGCTGGTGGCCAGCGGGCCCAGCTTTCCTGCCCTGATGGCCAAGGCCTTCCCTCAGCTGCAGAGGGAGCTGACGGGTCTGAGCCAGCAGTTGCCTGGGGAACGGGAACAGAGCCAGTGCCACCTCCATGGCGTTCATCTCCCACTCCTGGAGCCCCGCTGTTTGCTCATGGCTGTGAGCATCTGGCTGATATAGGACGTCAGGAGGTCATCCATCTTGTAGCCCTGGAAACAGTGGCAAGAAGATAAACAGAACACAAAGTGGGACGGGGCCAGCCCACCCAGACCCAGAACACAGCTCCCAGGAAACTCTGCCGCAGGCAGAGCTCTGGGCAAAGGCGGGTCCTGGTCCACTGTGGACTCTCTCCCTGGCTGCACAGATGAGGGGTGAGGTTCATCCAGCCAGATGTCCAAGGTTCCAAGCTGTTATAACCCCACCCTAAGGCCCTAGCTTGTGGGTTCCTCAAATCCTGGATGCCTACCTCCAAGAATGACTCTCAAGGCTCTGCCAGTTGACCTGTGCCTTGGAAATTGAGCCCAGTCCAGGAGGCCTCATCGCTAATGATTTTACTGTTGAGCTCAGGGGCCGAAGGCTCACTTCCCAGACACTGCAGGCACTCAAAGAATAATTACTGAAGGAGGGATCTGTCCCTCGGCCCCAGATTAAGCCCCTTCCCCCAGATCTAAAGCTAAACCTCAAACTGATCTGACCTTGGCCCCAACCGGACCCTTGATCCTGACCCCAGGCCAAGGCACACACTCCTCATGTTTGTTCCAGGGCCCGGGAGAGTGGCTGAAGCTGGCGGTGAGGCGGGGGGGCCGCCAGGCCTGGGAAGAGGAGCCCTCACCAGTGACGTCTCACAGAGCAGTTTGCTCCCGCGCACCAGGTTCCCAATGGTGATGTGGAAGTAGGTGTTGCCGCTGCTCCAGTTGGAGATCTTGGTGAAGGGGTGCGTGGTCAGGATGTCCTGGGGTGGGGGGCGTGGAGCAGAAGGTCTGAAGCTGCACAGCCTGGATCCTCTGGCCTCACTCCCCTTGGCTCCAGCCCTCAGGCACCACCCATATGAGGGGCCTCAGGCCCTCGGAAAAGGAGCGGGAAGGGAGAGACTAGCTAGGCCACGGAGCCGCTGCGGGAGGCAGGCACCTCCCCCTCCATGCCTTGGCGGGGACCAGCCGGCGGGACACCCAAGGAAGTCCGGGAAGCTGTTGGGCATGTGGGACTGGGCTTGGAAATGGAGGCCTGAAGGAACTGAAACCGTGGTCCTGGAGGAGATGGTCCAGGGAAAGTTTGTGGAAAGAAACAAGGAGACAGGACAGAACCTTGGGGAACAAAATATTTATGGGCTGGGAAGACAGGAAGCCCATGGAAGGGTCCAAGGGGAATGGCCAAGAGAGAGATGAGGAACACCAGGAAAGTGGGCACACAAAGCCAAGGGGAAGATGGCAGTCATTGGCACCCACTGCCAACAGTCCTGTGCACGTGGCTGGACTGCTTCCTGGTCCCCTTGGTGAGGGCAGCTCTGGCCCATACATATGAGCCCCAGTTCCCCCAGCAGAGCCTGCCATCCTGACCAAGGCAGGCAGAGAACATTCAGGATGGGGAGTGGACGGTAGCGTCCGATGATGCTGAAAGGCCAAGTACTGAAAAGAGTTCATTGGGTTTAGTAACAAGGTGTTTGTGAGTAGCTCCAGAAGAGCCGTCTTGATGGAGCAGGTGAGGGGTTAGGAAGTAGACAGAGCAAACAGCCAGCCTCTCAAGATGCGTGGCCCAGAGGGCAGACGGGCGGAGGCAGGGAGCCGGCAGGGACTCCGGGGCGAGGAGCGACAGAGTGGCCCGGCCCTGCCTCCCCTTCCCTGTCGCTGCTCACCTTGGTTCTGGGATCGATGAGGCTGACCCCATACTTGTTGATGGCAATTAAGAGGATCTCAGGGAAGTTTGGCTCTGTAGTTTGCTAGTAAGGAAAGCCAAAAACCGTCAGACATGGGGAACCAGTGCAGGAAAAACTACGTGCATTTGGAGCAAGAATGAAGACACCCAGTTAGGATTAAGCTGAACCCCCTCTGCCTACCTGGTGCCAGGGGTGCGGTGGTACTGGCAGCCCTGCCATGCTCCCATGGTTCCCACCTCTGCTGGGCCATCAGCACTGCCCCAAATCCCTTCATGGGTCCCCAAACAACCCATCTTCCACTCTCCCCAGTGGCAGCTTCATCCTTCTCTCCTGCTTCTCTAGGAATCTCTGCTCTCTTTTTTCTCCTCTCTCAGCCCGAATGTCCCCCATCTTTAAAAACCCTCCTTGAACCTTACCCCTACCTCCAGCTATCT
>PVJD01019526.1:0-11483 GCA_004026545.1 Mormoops blainvillei
AAGAGTCTAGAGAGGTGGCAGCTGGAAGGAGGGAAGCAGAGGCTCTGCTGGCAGGGAATTTAGGGGGGCGAGGGGCTAGAGGAGAATGAAAGTGGGGGATGCCAAGCTCCGGCTCCAGCTCCAGAATGGCTGCCCAGGCCTGGGCTCCCCGCTCAGCCCCAGTCACCACTGCAGCCAATGGGGGGGCAGATGCTGCATCAGAGGCGGGGCTACCATCTCCAGGGCAACAAGAAGCTACAGGCTGGAGGGGGTGGGACCGGAAGAGCTGCCAGTTAACCCTCCAGATTCCAAAACAAGGGAGGGCCACAGCTACTTTTTCAGGTCTGCTTCCAGAATTGCAAATTGCCCTAGAAATCATTCCCCAGGTTCCCTTTGCCTCTAAAGCCCAAGTGTTAGGAGGTCTGCACACAAAAATGTTTATCCCATGAAACAGGAGGCCTTGTCAGTCCCTCAGGAATACAAGTGCAAAGCACAGAAACATATTGAGCTGTGGGGGTACATGTATATGAGAACCAGGATGCAAAACTAAATAAGGATCTAGGTGCTTAGAAGGTATACAGACAACTGTGAGCACAGAGGTGCTGCCAATCCACGTGTGGCCTGAGTCCCTCGGGCAGTCATGTAGGCAGCACATTACAGAAATGGACATTTAACCCTGAGACATACACATGATCATGATATGCGTCTGAGTACACCATGACCCTGACCACATCAAGGTGTCTCCAACTCCCACAAGCACGAACATCCTTCAGCCATATGAAAAGTACTCTCCACTTCTCATGGAAAAAGTACAGCCACTCTGTCTCAGGACAACCCCTTCTCTCCCCCAGCCATTCCCTGACTCCAAGCAGCCATTTGTGATTGCTACCAGGATAAAGAAAAAACAAGCAGTAAATGTGTTAATTCTCCTTCTGTTATACACTCAACAACGCATATAAGGGTTCAGGATATCTTTGTCCTAGTCTCTGCATTTCTCAGGTGTGCTGCCTTACTCTCATTCCAGAGAACCTAGCTCAGCCATTATTTTCAGAAGCAAGCTCCTCTAATAAAGGCATAAAGTCTAACTTTAAATCCACTAAAATTCTGCTTTGGAACTAAAGAATTAACAGAAAGAAAACTCACTTGCTAACTGGTTTGCTTGGTTCTTGGAAGTATATAACCTTACACATATGACCAAGAACTAAGATCCATGAGCTCACTAAATAAGTCAGAGATACACAGAGGCCACATATATATATATGCTTACAAAGGCTCACTGCGACAAGAATCGCAGTTGCAGAAACATACAGGAAAAGGGGGCAGAGGAACAGAAATCCAGTTCACTCTGATATCAGTGCTGCATGCAGTGACATGTATAGAAAGCATAGCACACACCCGTGTACATACACACAGAAAACCTGATCCTCGTACACTGTGATCCTGGGTCTCTGTGTCCCATCCTGCACGACGTATACACGCATGCACACACATAACAGCCACCTACACAGACCCGTAACACAGGCATTGTGCACACACCCACACATGTACACACCCTATATACACACACAATTGCTCTCATACGCACACACAGCAAGAGCTTGAAATCCTGCCTCTTCAATCTCTTAAATCTTGCCCACCCACAGAATCTCCCCCTATCTTGCAGTCCCCTAAACACAGAACCTTTCCTTTGGCCTTTCTTCCTTGTCACACCCAGCTGGCAGCTTTCATGGGGAGCCAGGGGAGGGAGGTTGGCAGGCCAGAATAAGGAACAGAGTTGGAAAGACAGCAGAAAAATGGTGGGCAAAACTCTTCGCTGGGAACAGGAACCTCTCATGACAGTTCCTGCCGTGACATGCCTCACTATGAGCGAGTCTCTATGCCTCAGTGGCCTCCCCTGATCATACAGGGCCTACGTGAACAAATAGTGTCTTCTGTCTTCCTACTTTCTTCTCTCAGAGATCACTTTACCAAAAGGCCTGACTTCCCACCCCTGCCCCGCAAATCTCCCAGGCCCCTTCTCCCACTGTCTCTACCCAGTTCCCCGTCCTAAACTCTTTCATCCTCTTCCAAATCTGCTCAACTGTTTTCCATATTTGCAATCTGCAAGAACTCTTTCTCCCTGGCTCTCTCCTTTCTCCTCTCCAAGCCTCTATCCTCCTCTCCCTCTTTTCCTCTATTCCCCACTCTTTTCCTTTTCAGCTTTTCTGTCCCTACTCCCTGATCAAGTAGGGGCTCACATCTGCCTAGGCCAAAGGTATTTCATACACAGTAGGATTCCAAGGAACACACACACACCCCCACTTGCACACCACCCACATCCAGACACACCCTGGACACCCATGCTGGGACTGACACAGATACCCAAATCAATGATAGAACACACATGCAAAGACACACACCTACCACCAGGGACACAGAAAATCCTGCTCATGCAGCCACATACATCCCCACACACAGCGAACTGACCCAGAGGTGACCCCAGCTAAGTACATGCATGCTCAGGGTCAAAGGTGACAGGCACCAGTACGGCCACCGACTGCCCCACAAGCCAGTGGCCAGTCCAGCAGCTACCTAGACAGAAAGGGGACAGAGGCAGGATAAGACAAGACAGGGTTCGCCACTTGGCTGGATGCACATATGTGCAAGAGTAACTGGGCCCCCGTGTGCACATGGCACCGACACACACGGGACACGAGTATGGGCACGAACACAGACACGGACACAGGGGCTGCCGCCTCCACAGAGCGGGACTCCAAGACTATCCCACACCAGCCGCCCACGCGCGCTTGAGACCCTGGCCACCACACACCCCCAACGCCCCCGCGGACCTCTGCTGCCCCCCTCCAGTTACCATAACTCCCCCCACTCGGAAGATGCAGCGAAAACATGCGGAGGGAGCAGCTGCTACCGCCGCCGCGGCGGCTTCCTCACCCCCTCCCCGATCCCACGCACACGCGCACCCTCGCCCCCGCGCACCCCCTACGCGCGCTTCCTGTCCGCCGGCCCCGCCCTTACCTTGCACCGCCGCCCCGGGGGGGTGGAGGGGCGTCCCAGGTGGGGGAGGGGCCCCGCCTGTGCGCGGGGGAGGGGCGGGGTGCGGCGGGGAGGGGGCGGTGCGGCCCTGCTCCAACCGCCCAGCGCGGTAGGGGCGGCGGCGGGACCCGGGACTGCCGGGACGGCCGCGCGGTAACCGTCGCGGGAACGGTTCCTTCCGCCGCCGCTCCCGCCGCTGCAGCCGTTGCCCGGGCCCCGCCGCCGTTGCTAGGCGACCAATGCTGCCGTGGCCGCCTCTGTCACGAGCCCCGTCGCCCGGAGACAGCGCGAGAGACGCAGGAGGGGGCGAGGGGACCCCCGAAACCAACCGGGCCTCCCACTATCCCCTCCGAGCCGAAAGCCCCCCCCCCCAACATTCCCCCCCCCCCCCCCAAACCGTGGAGGGAACGAGGGGCGGCGGCTCCACCCAGCAGAGGAGGAGCCCTGGATTCCAGTGCCGCTCAAAGGTCCGGCGATCTCTCCTGTGCTCCAGCATCCACAGCCCCAGCACACACCTTCGCAGACGCAGACCCCCAGACCCTATGTCCCCTACACATTCTCCATACCCTTTACACATTCCACGTCCCCCTGGACACCGCAAACGTTCACCAGCTATCAACTCTTCCACCAAATTCTCCCTCCAAATATATATACTCCTGAGTCCCCGGGGCCCCAACCCCTACTAAATCCCAACTCCGAACACACATGGCTGCCTCTACACAGGAGATTTCACACTAGAGACCCCAGGCACTGAGGACTCGGTAAACAGAGAGAGAATATGTGAGCAGCGAAACCAACTACCGGACATATACAAAAAATGTTCCATGAGCACCTGATCATTCTGGCCTGGACACACAGGTGTTCACACGTGCACACAAACCTTTCCCAGGCATGGACATAACACACACAGATGTAATAGACATCACATACATTCTCTGTACACAATCCACCACCACCACCACCACCACCACCTGGTTTTGCCTCCCAGAGATGTACTACCCACACACCCATGGTCAGAGGTTTCCATGACAATGACACACATCCCTGGCCATCCACCCACCCGGGGTCTCAGAGCTGGCCCCCAAGAGCAGTGAGGCCTGGGCCTATCAGAAGAGGGCTGAAGGGGAGCCAAGAGACAGAGACAGGCCACTGGCTCTCTCTAAGGAAGAGAAACTAGAAGCCTGAATCCCTGAGGGGAGGGGAGCTAGTGGAAGAAAGTAGTCACCAGGGGTGACGGGGCGGGGAGGGGGGCAGGAGAAGGTGGAGGCCCTGGATCCTTGGTCCTGGAAGAGGAATGAGTGGTAAGGGGCAGCGAAAGGAGGTTTTGGGGGGCGGGGCTGAGGGTGTCGCTCTGCACCTTGGCTGCAAATCTGCGTTCTCTGCCTTCATCTCCCCTCTGTTCCCATGGAAACCTTTTAAGTGAACTTCTCAGGAAGACAAAAATCTTTTTTTAAATGACTAAAGGAGGGGGGGTGGAAGGGGGCAGAAAGAGGTAGGAGGGGAAGAGGAAGATGGAGGGAGAGAGAAAGAGAGAGTTGGGGAGACAGACTGAGCAGACAGCTTTACAGACAAAAAGGAGATGACATGGGTGGGGGTCTGATGGAGTTCCACCAGGAGCTGGGCGGAGAGACAGGAATCAAGAGGAGTAGAGAAAATAAGAGAAATCGGGAGAAAAGAGAAAAGGGGTGATGTAGGAATGAGAAGCAGTTGATGAGAAGCGGAAAAAGGGGACAAGAAAAGAGGGGCGGCCCAAAGGCCAGGTCTGAAAGAAGAATCAGGAACGTGGGGGTGGGGCGGAAGTGGGGGCTGGGGATAGGGCAGGAACTAGGTTATTCTCTCCAAGATCCCAGACCAAGGGCTGGGAGGGGTAAGGATAGGAACACTAGGACAGGAAGCTAAAGATCTAAGGAGACTATTTTTACAAGCACCAGGAAAAGTCAAACTTCGCTGCTGGAAAGGAAAAAGGAATAAAACAGAGCAAGGGCTGTGACCCCCGCACCAGTCCCGCCCCAGATCCCAGAGGAGGGCGCCTTCTCCTCCCAGGCTCCCACGGTTAGGACGCCAGACTGTCTCCAACTCCTCCCAGCCACACACTGCTCCTTCAGTTCCCCTACTTCCCCCGCCCCAGCAGCCCGGTCCACCTTCAGCCCTCTCCCCGCGACTGTCCGGCGCACCAGAGCTGCTCGGCCGCCGTACCATGCTCGCCGTGGGGCCGCCCCTCCACCGGCACGGAGACTGTGCGTCTCAGCAGTTTGTTGCGGCTGGACTCGCTCCTCCGGTCCCGGATCAGAAGGGGGTGTATCTAGGGGATGCGGGGTGTGTCAGAGCTCACCGCCCTGGCCGTCCCACCTCTCCCTTCCCCACCAAGCAGACTGAACCTCCCCTTCCACCAGGCCTACTCACCTTCGGCCCCTACCCCGCGACACTCTAAGTGTCTCTGGGTGAGTCAATTTCTTTCCCCTCTCTCTCCAAGTCTCTCTCCAAGACTCCCTCCAGTCCCACTTTCCTCTCTTTTCTCTCCATTTCTTTTGAAACATCCTCCAAACCCTGCTCAGCTCTTTCGGTAACCCGTCAGGAGTTTGCTACTCCCTGATCCACTTTCCCCTTGACCTTCAGGTCCTCCATTCTCCCTGCTTTAATCCCAATCTCCAACCCCCCTCATTCCCTCCCCTTCCTCCGTGCCTGTCACAGGGGTAGCAGAAGCTGCATTTATAATCAGGATCCACAGCTTGTCTCCCTCCCACGCTGGGCTTGTGGCCAGACTGGGACCCAACCTCCCCACACCCCAGAAGGCCTGGTCGCCCCCCTCCCACCTTTCATCCCCATCAACCTCTTACCCTCTCACTTCCCTGCTTCCCTTAAGCCATTACTTCTCCCTGAGCCTCATCCCCATCTCCCCCTTGCCACCTCCTTCCCAACCTCCTCCTCTCCAACCCTTCAGTCCCCTCCACCCCTACAGGAATGACCTCCACCCCACTAGTCCCCAGCCACAGTTCCCCAACCCATCCAGTTCTAGCCCCCTGTGGCCCTGCATGCTATTCATTTTCCCAATTCTATCCCACCCACCCCCTTTCTACTGGACTCTGGCCACTCCTGTTGCCCCTCAGCTTACTGGCCACTGGTCCCTAGGTCCCCTCAATCTGTCCCCATCTGCCTCATTCCTTACCCCATCCATTGTCCTCCCTCTGCATCCCCACATCTCACAACAGTCCCCACACTTACTGGTTCTGGTTTTCCCAATTCATCCTACACACCCCAAACCCTTGTCAAGACTGGTGACCATCAGTGGGTCACTCACATGTCCCCCAATGCCTAGAACTTTGACTACCCAAACCACCTTCTCCTGTAATGTCACCATCCTCTCCTAAATACCTTGACTTTACTCCATGGCCTGGGAGCTCTCTACCTGGCCATCTCTCCACACTCTCATTTGCACCCCCCACCAATTCCCTCAAAACCCTCGTTAACTGGTTACCAACTCCAAATCTAACCACAACCTCCCCAACAGCTTTTTAAAATTTTTTTATTAATTTTAGAGGGGGGGAGAGAGAGGGGGGTGTGTGGGGGGGAGAGAGAGAGAGAGAGAGAAACACCCATTCATGCACTCACTGGTTGCTTCTTGTATGTGTCCTGACCAGACATTAAACCTGCAACCATGGCATATCGGGACAGTGCTCCAACCAACTGAGCTATCTGGCCAGGGCCCCAGCAGCTTTTGGGGCTCATCTCTCACTATCTCTCTGGTCTCACAGGCTACCCTGTCACTCTCTAAAGCTAGTCACCCAAGCCCTGGCCAGTGTGGCTCAGTTGGCTGAGCGCTGTCCCATGAAACAAAATGTCACTGGTTTGATTCCCAGTCAGGGCACATACCTCTGTGGGGGGCGCAGTCCTCAGTTGGGGCATGTGTGAGAGGCAACCAATCAATGTTTCTCTCTCACATTGATGTTTTTCTCCTTCTCTCCCTTCTTTCCCCTCTCTCTTAAAAAATAAAAATAATAAAGCTGGTACCCCAAATCACCTCACTCCCTGAATCATACCTCTGGGCATCAACCCTTCATATTCATATTTCCTGTTTCTTGTCATGGACCCTCCACTGCTGACCCAGCTCCCAAATATGAACCCACGCTCCCTTGGCTCTCTAATCATACTGCATGACCACCATCTCCCACAAGAACCCTCTGTTCATTTCATGTCTCTCACACTCTGGGCTAGTCCCTGCCCCAATCTCAATATTCTTACTCTTTTAGACAACTTCCCATGCTTCCAATTCCCCTCACTCCCAGGCATCTCCTCCTTTATATTCCTTCCTGATGTCCCTGGTAAAAGCCCTCTCAGTGTCTCCCTAAACCCTGATCTCAGGTACCTTCCCAGTCTTCTGCTCTGCCAGCCAAGATCCACTAACCTCTGTCATCTCTCCCAGGACCCTCCAGCCCCTTCCCAGTTTCCCAAAGACCCCACTCCCCTCTGCCTTTCTCTGAGTCCCTCAGTTCCCCCTCCCTGCACTCTGCCCCATGATGGAGAAAGGACTGGGAGTGGTGAGTGATGGGTCTTCCTCAGTGGGGGAAGAGGAGGGGTTCCCAAGGCTCGCTTTAGAGGTGATTCCCTCCAAAGCAATCCCCATTTCTTCATCCTTCAGTTTCTCCTTCCCATCCTAACCTATCCCACAATATGGGCAAGTGAAAACAGAATGCACCCCCAAATCTTCAGAACCACATCTCCTCCCCAGCCCTGCACATGGCCCTCGAAGACCCCCTAACAAAGGTGAGAGAATGCTCGCCCCTTTCCACATCCCAACCCAAATCTCAATGGCCACCCTCCTCCCACCACTTGCAAATGTTGCTTTTGTCTGCCTTCTCTGTCTCTTACCCTTTCGCTGCTGTGGATTTGTCCTATCTTTCTCTCTACATTCTCCCACGCTACCCAATGGTCCTTTTTCAGCTTTCCACCCTGCTCACCTCATCCTCATCCAGCATGAGAAGCTGGTTCCCCGAGATGATGCAGAACCGAGGGTTCCAACCAGGACGATCATATGGGGAATGAACGTATTGGGTTCGGTGCATAGGGGGTCCCCGTACATCTGGGGGACAGAGACACACAGAAATAGTAAGGGGAGGCTCTATGCATTTGGGAGACAGAGGCCCAAAATTGTGAGTCCACGAAGTGGGAGAAGGGGACCCCACCTGCCTTAAGGTCACAGATAGGGTTGAGGCACCTGGGAACTTTAAAAGAACAGAAGCCTTTATATCTGGGGAAAAAGAGAGGCAGGAATCACATCACAGGGCTCTGTTGACTTGGGGGAATAAATAGGAAGGGCGGCTCAGGGATGGGAATTATATCATGACAGAGAGGATATAAGTTTGGAGGCAGAAAAAGGTGAAGGAACTCTCCATCCACTTCAAAAAATAAAAAGGTGGAGGGCAGCAAAACTGGCAGAAGAAAAACACAGTGAGGTTGGTGGCACGTGTCTGGGAAGGGGGAGGGCATCTAAATAACTGAGGAAGACAAGAACTTGCAAGGTGGCACGACCCATCTGCAAGAGAGTAGGCGGAGAGCTACACAGGTGTAGGAAAGGAGGACTGGGGTGTAGGAACATGTGGGTCGTAAGATTCTGAGAGCTAAACATCTGGAAAAGAGAGAAAGTGAGGGAGCTTATCTCTTCAGAGTCAGAGACAGGAGCGGGCCTTCCCTCCTGTCTAACACCTATCCTCTGGTCCCTCCTCTCCTAGCCCAACCCTGCTCATCCTTTAGGGAAAGTTCTGGTTCTTCAGGTGGTGGGGGGTGGATGAGTCTTGTGAAGGGGTTGGGGAGTGAGGAGGTAGGAAATGGTCCTTGTTTGAAAAGAGACTGAACTGATCTCTTTCCCCACTTCATGCTCAGAGATCAAAGATTCAATACCCCCGCCTCCCCACATAGTCTCAACAGACAGTACGGAAGCCAAGTCCAGCCAAGGGTTAGGAACCTTCCCAAAGCACAGCAAGGAGCTTCAGGAAGAAAGAGGGGAGGAAAGAATGGAAGATCCAGGCCTATGGCATACAGGGGGCCTCCAAAGACTGGAGCTTGGGATGAGGACAAAATTTCAGAGAACAGTCGACCAAGGATTGTCCATGCTCAGAGGTGCCCCCAGGGTCACCCATCCCCAGCTCTGCTATTCTTCTTCCCATGCCACCATCTCTGCAAATTGCCTCTTCCCTAAACTCTAATGCTACAGACCATCACAGGGACACAAGGGAGAGGCCCTATGGAAGAGAGAAATCAAATCGGTGACATCAAAGTGACAGAAAAGAGGTTTAAGGCATCAAAGTGTGAGAGCATTTAGAGGAAGAAACATCAAATTCTGTCACCTTTACAGGATAATTAATGATGGGTATATTGCAGGGGCAAAAACCTGATCTTTGAGCTTCATTCAAACTGAATGCCCTAAGTAAAAGAGTTTTGAAAAATCTAGCCCCTTTCTGTCTACAGACATGTCCTTCAAATTTACCGAACCTGCAGATCAGAGCCAGAGATGAGTCCCCAGAATATAGATGTCTAGAAACCCCAAAACTGTGAAACTTCACTATCTCAATGCCATCTCCGAGGTTCTATAAGCAATATCTTCTATATGCAGAGCTCACCAAGGCTCTGAGGCTGCAGACACTGCAGGCGACATACCCGATGCACTTGGGACTATGAGGACCCCCAGAGGACAAATCTGTTGATATACATAATGGTTATGGGAGGGACTGGTTCAGGCTACAGCCACAGGGAGGCAGGTTAGACTTCAGGGGGCACCTTCTTCCTGGGAGCAGGGAAGGACACTGGGAACTTAGCTTAGGAGCAACTTTGGAAACACACACGCATACTGTCTGAAGTTAAGTGAGGATGATTCTGGGAGGAAGATGCAAGAGACAGAGGAACACAGCTGAGAAAGGGGAAAGGCTTATTAGGATGAGAAATCCCACAGGGCTCAGATGGGGGTCTCTTGTGGTCCCTGTTCCAACCATTAAAACCTGTGTGTACCCCAAATCTCCAACACCTCAGAAAAGAGAGGAGACAAGAAAAGAGAAACGGGTGCTAAGAGCTAGAGTAGTAGGGGGAATTGGACAGGCACAGACTTGTGGTGACAAGATGGGGAATGGGGTAGGGAATAGAGGATAGGTTGGGGGACAGAAAACAGGGATGGATCTAGGAGGTAGAAATGATGGCAAATCCCTAGTGACAAGGAAATATACCAGAAGGGCCCAACTGGACATGGGGCAGAGGAAATTAGGTGGACCTAACAGGAATATTAGGACAAGGGGGTCAAGAAGGAGGGGGTGAAGAGATGGTAGAGATATAAGGGAGCTACTAAAGAGAGGGAGAGAGAATGGACACCAGAGAAGGGACTGATATAGGGGAAGGACAGAAGGGGGACTCATATAAGGAACGGACACCATATGAGGGGAAAGATATAGGTGATGGACACCAGAGGAGGGAAGGGGAATGGAAATAAGGATTGGAGGTGGGGGAGGGGGTAAAAGTGGTTAAGTGAATGGAACTGACTGAGACCCCCGGGGTTGGGGGGGGCTGTTTATGTTACACTGGTCAAAGTCCTTCATGAGGGTCAAAGTCTGGGCAGTCTAACCTGCTGCCCTGCTCTCAGCACTCAATCTTACTTGTATTGCGCCCCCCCCCAAACAAACACACACACACACATATTTGTCCCTCCCCCTGCCCTGGTCTCTCCTCCCCCAACCCATTCCCTCTCTTCTCTTCCCTCCATCTGGACCCTCCATCCCTTCCCCCCTCGCACACAGCCTCCCTCTCCCTCCATCTGGCCCCTTCTTCTCTCCCTCCACCCTCCACCCTCCTCCCTTTTTCTACCCCACACCATTCTTTGAGCCCCACCACCATATTCTGACCCTCATCTTCTTGGCTTCTTTTTGCACCCCTGTGTTTTCATTCCCCCTCCTAGCCCCTCTCCTGACTCTGTCCTTTTATTTCCGTGATATTTTCCACATCTCTTAGCTCCCACCTCCAAATTGTTTCTGCTGCTCTTCCCCCAGCGCTATCTTATCTTCCCACCCTTTCTGGCGATCTTTCCCTTCTTCATTTTCACCTCAGCCCGCTTTATGGCCTGTTTCCTGGCCCCTCCGGTCCCTATCTACCCCTGTGCTGTGGCCTCCAATCCTTCCTTCCTCGTTGCTTCTGTCCTGTCTTCCCAGTCCTCCCGTCTCCCTCCATTTCAGCTGCTCTCCTCCCTGGCCTCGGCTCTGCCCCCTCCTCCGCCCTGCCCCTCCCCCTTTTACCCCCTCCAACTGGCCCTCCCCCTCCCCTCACCAACGTACCTCTGAAGGGGGCATAGGACATCGCGGGGATGCTCCCCCGATGGATGGAGGCGCGAGACCTGCTCATCAGGCCTGGGGCGGGGGGGGCGGGGAGGGGGCGGAGGGACGGGGGAGAAAGAGAAGGGAGAAAGAGGGGGAGAGAGAGGGGGAGAAGGAGGAGGAGGT
>PVJD01019527.1:0-11461 GCA_004026545.1 Mormoops blainvillei
AAACACGTATGGAGGTCCTGACACAGCGCCTGCCACACAGTGCCATTTTCATGATTATTATTAGCTACCATTTTTCATATCCTACTTTAGGCTTGCTTTATATATTTTGTTAGCTTGCCATTTGTTTATTTCTAGGTATTTTGTGAAAATGAACTTTCTATTCTATTGGTATCATTTTTGGGCATGTGAAATAAAAATCCCAGAAAACTCTACCTTATTTTAGAAATTATTAGAAGCAGAAAATAACTGCAGCCCTCTGATACTTAACTGTCCTTTTGCTGGGAGTGACAGTTTCCACCGACCAAGTGGAAAGAAATGCTGAGTCGCTGCATCCATCCATACAGAAAGCCAGGCGGCCACTTTGGGGGTGTATTGGGAAACTTATGGAGCATTGTACTTCTTAGGGGCTGCAGGGACAATGGGACTATTAATTCTTTCTTCTCTTCTTTATGACCATGAAAAAGACCTGGATACTAGTGTGAATTTTTGTGTTTGAAACACAAAACACCCCAGGCTTAGGTGGGTAGTGGAAATAAACAGGGAAACACTTTTGTGAGGCCTAACCACTATGCCGTACAGCCAAAACCATTCAAAATAATATTGGAAGTCCACTGTAATTGGAAAATAAAAAGTAAAAATAAGCGAACAAAGGTTCCCAGGCTTTATTCCTTTATTTCTTCTGAAATGTGAAATTAAATTTGTAAAAATTGTAATACTGCATTTTTTAACTGTTACAGCCTATTCAGAATACAATATTTATCTTTTCCACGGTGTCTCTTTTCGACATGAAGTAAATCCATGGAGGGAAATGAAAACTAGTCCCTTCGAAGGAAATTTTGCTTTGAAAATGGCCAGGTCATCTCTCGGATCTGTTCTTTGTAATCCATGCTATCCATTTCTCAGCTGCGTTAAACCACAGGGCTTCTGTTATTTTATGCTGATTCTCTTCCCAGGTCAGAATGTCCTGACTGTTCTACAAGAAACTCTGCAGATACAAAGACGGGAAGCTCTGAAAACTCCTAAGAATCTCCTCTACCAGGTATTGAGTTTGTAGAGCAACACGCAGAATCACGAAGCCTAATTTAACAGGGTTGGGTGGAGACGAACACTTTGTGCAGCTAAACGTTGCAGTTAGAAACTTTGAGACAGTTTCCCAGAAAGAGATAGCAATCCATCTGAATGATGTATTCTCAGCTACATTTATCTGTCAGGATGCTCTTTGCAATCTATCTATACATATATATACTGCTAATGTTGAGAAGAGAAAGCTTGCTCTCTGTGAATATAAAACAAGGTGCACAATAAAATATTTATAATGCCAAACTTGCCGGCTTCGATACATGCACTTTCTAGAATACCAAATATCGTGAACCCCCCAATTAGGACTTAGCATGGCTCTTTTTTATCCGTTCATATTTTACATTACCTGCGTGTGTGCATGCTATATATATCTGCCCTTTCCTTATGTAACCTTCAGCTGTCTTGGATGAATTTTAAAACTCCCATTGCAAATTCTTATAACCTTTTAGTGTTAAATAAGCCCTCACTGACATTTACAAGCTATACCATTTACAAGAGTGCACTATGGTCTTCATGTTTATCCCCCATTCGTTGCAATAAAATGTGACGTTTAATGCTCTATTGATTATTGCTGCAGTAATAAATGACACTTTCAATGAGTGATTTTGTTTCTAGGCTTCCTCCTGGATGTACGTTACACAGTAAACTGTATTCTGTGTGAAAAAATGTTGACTTGCATCCAGTTACAAGCTTAACACCAGTCACTTTCTTCAGTTTATGAAAAAAGTGTAACAACAGGGCAAATAATGCTACTAATACAGGAATGTAAAATAGGTTGTTTTTCCAATGACACCAATTTTATTGTGGTTAAGACATTTCCTCCTTAGTGTTGAAGTCATTAAAAGTTTATCATATACTTGGTGACTCTGTTAGTCAAAAGTTGACATATAGTCACTATTTATATGCAGGCTATGTGAGCTGTGGGGGTGGATATTTTGTCTTTAGTTTAAAATAACTCTTTCCAACAGGGAATGAAGGAGAAAAGAAGAGGAAATATTTAAATGCTAATTTACAAGTTTGGAAATTGGGCATGTGCTTTTTAATTGTAAGTTTTTTATTCATGTTTTGCTAGATTTTTTTTTATTATGAGGATAAGAAGAGGGAGAAAAGCCCTTATAAAATAAAGACCTTTTAGATTTATTGGATTCTTGTTTAATTAAATTCAAAATTCCCAAGGGATAACTAAAGCCATGTCCATATGCACAACTAATGTGACTATGGTTGTCCAGTCACTAAAAAACAATGAGTCAATCTTTTTGAAATGTTTACTCATTTTTATTTTATATTTGGATTGGGTCATTATAGAAATTCATGGATAGTTCTAAGCTATAAAGCAGCTTAGATGTGGCCTTCTTCACATCAGGAAACTCCATTTGTTCCCAAAATCTGTACTATCCTGCCGCTAAGACCTTAAACTCTATCATTCTTTTTTTTTTGCAAGTTATCCTTCCCGGAAGAAAATACCGGCACTACTGTGAAGACTAGCACATGAAGCCTTATCAGATTTTTACTCTTCAGTTAATAATTCATTATTTTCTTTCTAACCTGACAGCTTGCTGAGAGCTGCATTCTGCAGACTGGGGCATCCAGACAGCGTCGCAAACCGCCAGCACGAGAGCCCCGTCCAGGATGCCAAATACCGGGGGCGTGCCAACGTGAGGGTTCTACACTGCCAACGATACATGCATAAATATTTGGGACATTAAAAAACATGAGGAAGATGATCCAAGAGCATGTAGGTGACAGAGGTCAAAGTACATGCACCCTACCAGCAGATTCAAGCCCAGTGCTGATGTCATAACAGGAGGGCATAGTGCCACAGGCTAAGAAATGCAGAAAAAGGAAAATGGCATGATGTCACAGGTTCAGGGCAATGACTATGCCAGAAGAAAATATTTAATAATGTGGTTAATTTTAACTGATTACATTCTACCTTCTCTACCAACACCCCCCCCCCACCCCAAATCACCCAAGCCAGCCAAAGCCAAGTTTATGTCTAACATGCTGGCACACTTGATGGGGAGGCTCCGGGTAACATACAAGAATAGAGAAGGGTCCTTAAGACTATTTTTTGAGTGAATTACAATGATTCAAAAGGCACTAGCTTCTGATTTTAGAATTCACTCAACTTTTCTATTTAAATGCAGAGTTGCTGCATGGCTTATGAAATGAACAACGTGAGAAACAGATGCTTACACTAGTTTTTTTAAAGGAAAATTGACAACCATTATATGTTTTTTTGTCATCCTATGGCTCTCTGAGATGGTGTGAATATATTCCTATAATAGGTTGCATGTGAATCTAACTCCAGAAGAGGATTGAATAAATAATTTTTCAGAAACCAAGCCACATAATGGAAAATTAGATCTGCTCTATACTACATGAATGTCTGTAATAACCATGTATTTCATCATTTCTTCAATTTGTTATAAGTAGGGTAGTGCCTATGGAAAATGATTTTATGCATCTGTTCAACAGACACTCATCGAATGCACGGTAAGCCCAAGCAGCTGTGCTGGGGGCAGCCTACGACAGCCAGCCAGGCTCACAGTTCCTGACCTCAGAGAGGTGACAGTCTAGAGGGACTTGAACACCGTCAAGGACAGGACACCAGCTAGTCAGGAAGCCTCGCTAGAAGAAAACAAGTAAAGGGTGACCAAGAATTAGCTAAGCAGGCCAACTACAGCTGGTGACAAGGAAAAAAGGGACAGGAGAAAGATTCTGTCTAATGACAGTTTTGGCCAGTAATAGTCATTTACCATCATCAATTTTAATTTCTAACCCAGAAATCTTGTAGCATAAAAGAATAGAACACCTGAGTTTGTATAAAACCTTTTATTCTTTTTTAATTGAGATATAATTGATATACTTCATTACGTTAGATTCGGTGCACAACATGTTTCTATATGTGTCTGTAGTGTGAAATGATCAACATAATTGTGATGGAAAATTTTAAGACCTACTCTCTCAGTAATTAGCAAACGTACAGTACAGGATTATTAATCACAGTCAGCGTGCTGTACAGTACATCTCCAGGACTTATTTATTTTATAACTAGAGGTTTGTAGCTGTCGCCTAATTCCACCCATCCTTTCCTCACCACCTCTAGCAAACACAACTGTTCTCTGTGTATATACAAATATATTCTTTGAATTATGATTTGAAACTGCTTGATGTGATTTATCTACAAACAATAATTTAAGAAAATCTTGTTGAGGCCACACTTTTAGTCACTGAGGGTGTAATGTTGTCAAGGATAGGGGTGACACCCAAGACATTTGTCATGTATTTTGACTACTGGCAACCAACGCCTTTCTTCCTTTGAAGAATTCTCCATTTTTTGAGACTTTAGTGGAGCGCACAGACTTCCTCCCTCTAGAAGCACTGAGAACTGTCCTGGCCAGTGGCTCAGTCCGTTAGAGCATTGTCCCCACATACCAAGGCTCTGGTTCAGTCCCCGGTTAGGGCACACACCAGAAGCAACCCACAAAAGCATCGATAAGTAGAAGTGCTGACAATGTTCAAAACTTTTGCCACCTCCCTTGAGGCGAACCACAGGCGTATACATTAGGATCTGCCAATCAGACCTAGTGACACAAAAAGAAAGAAGGAGGCCACCTTTTCTCTCTGGCCTTGATGGCAGTAGCAACGGCTTAGGACTGAGCTCTAAGCAGAAGTAAAGACTGCACAGTTAGCTGCAATGCTAACAGCAGCACCTAGAAGTGCCTCCTGGCAGCTGAATGGCTTCTCAGCAGAGTAGCAGAATTTAAGAGAATATTCTAAGGCCGTGAGCCTAAATCTCCAACTTATTCAAGGATTTGATGAGCTACCCTAAATCTTTTTAACACATTTTTTCACTCATTCTAACCCAGTAGGCTTCTCTTGCTTACAGCAAAGAACCGGGGTTGACAGACCCACTTCAGAGCCAGCCAGCCATCGGGCGAAGCAACAATTAGAGCAAAGAATGTATGAAGACCTAAGGGAGTCAAGAGTATTCAGCGTGTTGATTTCTCAGAAGCATTTCACTATAACAACTGAAGAGATGCACTGACTGTAGCTTTGAGCTTTCTCTAGTAAATATTTGCATTGGTCTGGTTAGGTTGCTATAACAAAATGCCATAGACTGGGTGACTTAAACAACAAACGATCATTTTTCACCATTCTGGAAGTTGGAACGTCCAAGACCAAGGTGCTGGCAGTCCCAGTTCCTGGTGAGAGCCAACGTTCTGGTTTGTAGACATATACCTTGTTATTTGTAGCGACATTTACACAGGGGTGGGCAAAGTGGGTTTGCCGTTGTGAGCACCCAGAACGTAGATTTAGTAAAGCTAGTCTAAGAATCATGTCTTTTTCCATATGAAGCCTACCTTTGCCCAGCCCTGTATATATTCCAGTCCTTAATGAAAAACATGACATGTTTTCATCAAATCGTCTAATTAGTTGTGAGCCCTTCTCCCTCAGGGAATCTTCGGGTTGTACCCCAAGGAAGAGCCAAACACCTCCCAGGATCTGCATTTGACTCTAACTCTCCTTCTTGAACCTACTATTTTTATTCAAATGAGCCCTCTCCCCAGCAGCAACTACAAATGCGGTGGCTTGGATACTGCCCTCCATCCGCAGGAATTGAAACCCATGACATTTCTTGAAATCCTGTTTTGTGTCCACACAGAGCTTCTCTTATGCCAGTAAACTTGCATGGCTTCCTCCCAATGGGGTGGAGGTGTTTGAAGTCTTTGGATCCCATGTTTGTCCACCAGCCATGCCGGCTACAGCCAGAGCACTTGCTCCAGGGGCACCCCTTCTATCCCATCCCGTCACACTTCTGCTCATCGCATGCTCTGCTTTGATGCGAGTGGTCAGTCATGGCCAGGTGAATCCCGGGAACTATAGACAATGTCAAGCGCTCCAAATTATGGTTTGGGGTTCTTTTGTCAACTAGTCTTTATGATGTATAAAGAATATTACTAATTTAAAAGGCCAGTGCAAATGTAAGTTCAAGTTCAGCATTGCCAGCACTTTGGGATAGTCCCGAAATTATCGGAAACCAGTATCCTACTAAACTGATGTTCTACCAAGAGTAACCTTGCTAGGTAATGTGGTAATTGAGCAAAGAAGGAGGTGGAGGGAAAGAAATGTCACTATAATTGATTACATACTCCTGCTTTTCTTTCACTACAACTTAATGATATAGGAATAGTACTCCCATTTTAAAGATGAGGAAATTTGCGCTCAGGAAGAGAAAAGAATTTTCTCAAGTTCTGAAAGCCGGAATATGGCAGACCCAGTTCATACATCCGGCAGCAAGACGATGCCACTGTGTTGAGCTTTTGATTTTTAGCTGCCTAACAATGCATCATTTCACAAAATGCCTGTGCACGTTCCCAGCTTCTCCTCAGAGGTTATGTTTCCAGGCAGCTGCCCTGAATGAAAGGCTTCCCAGAATGTGAACATTTTTCATAAATGCATTAAGTAGAAGCTGCGAGGCATTATCCTCATATATATTTATGAGTAGAGATCATATAAGCCCAAGTCATGGGTCATTTTCCATAAAAATAGAGGAGAAAATACATTACAGTCCGGCCACTTGGTTTTCCATCTCAGACACATTGCTACAAAGCTGAGCGTACAGTAAAAAAGCGCAGGTTTTACATCAAAGCATCATTTACATATGGGTTCAAAAAAGTCATTTTTGTTTCTAAAATGAATTCAGTAAGTTATAGGCTAGTTTACAAGTAAATCAAATTCTAAATATCTTTATCAAACTTTTGCACTTAATGGTTATATATCAAAATGCAACAATCTCAATTTTAGAGTACAGTAATCATTAAATCAGAAGGTACTACTTCTTTCAGTGAAATAAAAGTGGGCCTTTACTGCTGAAGATTCTACTGCTGGATCACTTTCAAAGATCGTGTGTGTGCGTGCGCGCGCGTGTGTGTGTGGTTTAATTTCCTTCCTGCATTTCCAGCTCCCTTATAGCTCCCCTAGAAAACCACGCGGGGGGGTCTCTTTATCTTAGGTAGAGTGTGAGCACTCCGACTTCTTTCCTTCTGGCTTGTTCACCCCATTGCTACGAAGTCACTCCCCACTTAAAATCCCCCATGGTTACTACCAGTTTTCGGAAGTCCAAATTTCTTAGCTTGCTGCTAAAGCCTCTTCCTGATATGGCCCCAGTTTGGCTGCTCTGAGCTTCTGTCCGTTTCCCAGCTTGGCATCTGCTGGCACACCTCCCTCCTTGGGCCATGTGGTCTCACTTTGGAGAGGCCATTTCTCATTTGTCTGCTTATCGCAGTCCAAATCCACACTGGGTTTACTTACCCAATGGAACATATGTTGTGACAAGTAATTGTAACTTATCTTTACATGTCTTTTCATACCAGGAGATTTCCAGTTTCTTTAAGTTAGAGATCTTGTGTGATTCAGTCCTTGTGTACTCAGTACTCAGCGTTGGCCTGAGATGCATTAGGTATGAAATAAAGGACTGTATAGAGGATGAATGAATGAATGAATGAATGGACATGATGAATTGGTATTAACCCAGACTGCTTGGTGAAAGATGATACACCCTTATGGAACAGTCAACTAATTTATAGAGGTTGAGTCTGTTTTTTGTTTTGTTTTGTTTTGTTTTGTACAGTAAATCTAGCACATGACATTAGGGAAAAAAATTATTTTCTTGTATCTCATTTTTAATTCAATGTCCTTTGTGGTCTTATTTTTGAAGGTACAAGATATATCTTTATTAATAAATAATAAATACACCTTCCAATTTTATCATTCAAAAACTCCAGGGTTGAAGGGGAAGTAGTGCTTATGAGGACAGTCAGAGCTAATATTTAAATTTTACTATGTGGCCGGCACTATACTAAGTATTTTATATGGATTATTTCATTCAAACCTCACAATATCATGTTATGATAGATACTGGTCTCGTTTCCACTTTACCGATGAAAAAAATGAAACAGGAATAACAGGCCCAGGTAGTAAATAAACGCAGGCAGTGCCGAGCCAAATGCCCGATTCTCAACCATAGTGTTAGTCTTTGATTGAAGAATAAATACACCAAATGAATGTCACCGTTTCCTGGTTGCAGGGTCCGCCTCTCTAAATCCCTCTGCTTTCTGGTCACACATGTCAACTATGGGGCTTATGCAACACATAGTCTTCTACACCTAAAATCTCATTAGCAAGTGTCTCCTTCACAGTTCGTTAAGTCAAGTGTAATTAGTCCTACATCAAATACTTTATATTGTTTCTCTTTTTATTTTTTCCCCAGTTTCTGTTACTTTTATGGCCCCAGCCCCAGTTTTGAAAAGGAACCAAGTTACATGATAAAGAGAAAGCATTTCTTTCCTCTACTGAGTAAATAAATCGGAACACAGCTTACTGCATGTGTGTGTGTGTGTGTGTGTGTGTGTGTGTGTAGGAAAGTGATTTGTTCATGACAACAAATGACTGCTTTACTACCGCTGTTAGAGCGAAGGGCCTCGTTGGAGGAAGGAGAGATTGGCAAGTCCGTGAACACTAAGATGGCCTTTGCCAAGTGAACCACACTGACTCTTTTCATTTGTAATTCAAATGCTTTCCTGGATTAGCGAGAGCACTTGAGAAAGCTCAGACACCGTCCGTTAGGTGTCCCTCATCGGTGGTCTAGTAAGCGTGAGCCGCACTGAGAAACCATTGTGTGGTGGTGTTTCATGACTTGTCTCGGCCAAGTGTACAAACAGATGTGGAGGAATCTGGGACAAACAATAAGATGGCTCACCCCTATGCTGCTGTATATTCATAGGACCTTCATTTCTGATTTGCTTAGCAGAGGAAAGGATTCCAAATGAATACGCTTGCCTTAAAAAGAATAACTTGTAAGTCCCCATTTCACAAGTTAGGGAGAAGGAGCCTGAGACCCTGGGGAAAACCCATGCAATTTCTGTGCAGAATGGCAACAGAGAGTGGATAGAACACAATTCTAAATATCACAGACAGCTGTGTGAAGAGAAGGGGTGAACTTGCCTCTGTCAGGTACTGCAAGACCTCCAATTCGCCCTTAGTTGTATAAGCATGATTACAATAGGAAAATATGCCAAAGTACTTAAGTGGATATGTGAAATATTAGGAATCATTCAATTGTAAGTGATGAAGCTATAGAAATGAAATGGAAAGTTTTTAATCAAGAATTTACTAACTTCCAAGGATAAAAAACAAAGAACTTTTAATCACAAAGCGTTAAGGCTACATAAAGTTCCTTTTAAAAAGATGTTTTAGCTTTGTAGTTTCTAAAATATACATTAACCCAAATTGATTTTGAGCTGGCTCTCTAAATTTGTATATTTTATACAAGATAGAGTGGTGTTTGATAGCATTTTTAAATCTCCCATTAGCTTTAAGGATAGGAAGATTAGTATGCATAGAAGTGTAACTAAATTTATAAGTTGGTTTTAACCCAAACATATTAATTTATATGTTATAGTAGCTTACCATGTTTAAGAAGTAATGCTATAATATTAAGTAAGCCACAAATGTAGCGTGTCCTCTGTAAGATTTCTCACTTTTATATCTACAAATGTTTACAATGTCAAAAGTTAGCTTATTAGCAAAATCCTTTTAACAAACATGCTAAAGAGCATAATTCTCTACCAAGTGAATCTTTTATAGTTTATTTTACAAATTGTCCTAACTGTATAACTGGAACAAGTCGTGGTGCCCTTGAATAAATAAAATTTTTAATCCCAACAGTATGGCAAAAGACCCTGAATCTGAAAAAATACCCCCTGTGCTTTATCACAAAATTGTTCTACTCAGACAATGGCACTATTAAAAAATAGCTTATTAATTCTTCTCAAAAAAAGTTTACAACTATGGAGGACAGATAATATGAAATTATACTACTATCTTAAATCTCTCTGAGAACTTAGTTTTTTAATATTTCAAATGAAAAGTTTATTGGTAAAATATGCAACTGGCTCATAAAATCATTTATATTCACTGCAGTTTAAGAAAGTGGCTCATTATTAGAAAGGTAATAAGAAAGTGGTTTTTATTTAACACAGTATTGATTTGAGAACAAATAAGCAGAGAATTGGTTCATTCTAAAGAAAGAATTGGTTCCTTCTAAAAGGAAAAAAAGAGTAAAGACAATAAATTAGAGAGAAATTCTTCCAGGCCAGGGAGAAGTTTTTACAAGCAGGAAATTATGCTGGGATGAATGTCTTAAGCAACCATATCTTAATCTGTTTTATATGTATGTATTTTAGAATAGGTAGTCTTGGGTCTTCAGAGAGCACTGAAATCTTAATAAGTATTTCCAGCTATGGACAAACAAAAGAAAACTAAATCAAGGCAGCCCATATGCCAGAGTCATCCTAGAATTATCCAGAATTTCGAGATGCTCTCGAGTGTTCCCGGTGGGCCTTCTGACTTCCTCACCTCTCAGAGCAGTTCTAGCTCCTGTGACTATCAGGGCAAATATGAAGAAGAGGAAGTTTAATAGGATCCGAGGGGTCTTAGATTCTTGAATTCGGAATGTCCAGGGAATCCTATGGTAGCATCGCTTACTCTGTTAAGTCTGGACTTTAGCCAAAGAAGCAAAATTTTGTGACATTTTGCACATGAGTCTTGCCCCAAAGTTCCCCATTCTCTTATCCAATCTTCCCCTACATCCTCCCTCATCATTAGCAAAACTACTTGTATGCTATTATAAACTGGAAACACATATTTTTTTTTGATTCTCCATGCTGCAGCACACTGTTAATTAATTAATTTGAGAGGCATTCATTTCCCACTCTAACTTTAAGCCCAAATAATGCGCCCAAGATCTTTCTTTTTTTTTAACTCTTGAATTGCTTGTTCACAAGTTACAACAGCCTATTTCCAAAAGCATCCCTCAGATGGACACCTGCGTAAACCCTCCTGCCTTACCTTGTATCACAACCCTTTGCAGCATTACCCGTGGCCCGACTCCCTGCCGCTTCCTGGAGCTCTGCAGTGTCAGACATTTCTGTAAGCCGTGTTCTCAATGACCTGACCTTGGTCGGTGTGGAAGGGAAACAAGCGCTGCCCTGATCGCACCACACTCCACGGATTTGATAACATAGCAAACTGACGAGCTCATACAGGCCATCGTTCATCTCAAAATATTTCCGTTCCTGATGTTATTTTACTTTGATGTTCAAGCCAGATAAACCCCCCCCCCACACACACACACACAGTGTCTCTTATGAATAGAAAGGACAATGAGAAACAAACCTTTTCTTCATAAGACTGGTGAAGAGGACATCCTACCTGAAGCGTGCTTCAAAACGAGGCCTGAGAAGTAGCCGCAGCATGAGGCTCCACCAGTTTGCAAATGACATTGTTCTGTCCTAACGACACCCTGAGACCTAAT
>PVJD01019528.1:0-11465 GCA_004026545.1 Mormoops blainvillei
CCGCAGCAGTGCCAGTGGGGATGCCTGGAGAAGGGGGCGGCAGGGGAAGAGGTTGGCATGAGAAGAAGACGAAGTATCAGAGGCCAGATCATGCAGATCCCAATAGACCACTATCTTCTGAAAGCAATGGGAAGCCATTAAAGGGTTTTTAGCAGGTGACTTGGTTTAATTTACATTGTTTTAGACAATTTGCATTACTATCCTTGTTTCATGTGCTATTCCTGTGGCTGAAACACCACACCAGAATCTCCACCCCTTTTCTGCATGAAAACACTGCAGGCGTCCTTCTTCCGTCCCCAGCCCGTGGGCTCCCAGGGCCTGCTGTGAGAAGGAGCTCATGTCGCTGTCACTCCCCATCAGACCCCGTGGAAGTGCCCTCCCCGTCAGCTGCCCCAGCTACCGCACCAACTTCCACCCCACCCTACGGCTGGGGTCTCTCCTGCAACCGCCGGGTCCCTCCAGAGTCTCCTGGTGGGGACGAGGATGCCGCGCCGGTAGTGGGGATTGCTGGGGGCAAGTGGAGGGACCATCTTGGTTGATTTCAGCTTCCCTGTGAGAGTTCAAAATCCTCTCCGCCCTCACCCGGGAGTGGGGACAGCCATCTTTGATACTCACTACAGGAGTCCAGGGCTGTGGTTGGAGTGCCAGGGGGCACTTGGCACCCAACTCCCAGTGGTTATCCTCAGGTCCCAGTGGTTATCCTCAGGTCCACCACGACCAGGGTCTCGTTTGAACTGAAAACCCAGGTGAGGACTCAGAAGGACAGGCACCAGCGCCCCCTGCTGGTCCTGCTCTTCCACAGCAAAGCTTTGCACATTCAGGGCAGAAAAACCAGTTTTCTGCTAGCTTCCGTTTTTCATCATTTTAAGCCACGTGCAGCATTTCTATAACTGGGAGAAAAGTGAAATACTCTGTCAGCTGTTGGACTATTCTATACACATATCCTCAAGTAATTGTTTGATGGGTATGTTTACCGCACTGACTTTCTTTTTAAGGTAATAGAGAGGAAAGGCGACGAGTTTTAGAGACCTAACAGTACAGTCCAAACGCTCAGATGGTGTAGGAACGCTTACCTATCCAGGTCAACGAGGAGCTGAACCTCCCCAAAGACAGACGCCAGGGTGCAAGGGTCATGCAGGGAGGTCAGGTGGCAGAAATCACTCCAGCTGGACTTAATGAGGGACGTTCGTGGTGGAGAGACAAGGAGTCTCATTGGACGCCAGGCACCAATGTGGAGGAAGATGCTGGTGCGGTTTAGTCCAAGGGTTTGCACAATGTCCTGTGGAAAGGGCGCCTTTTCTCATGCACACCCAGGTGTCCCGGGACTGGTCATGACCCTGGGTGTCCACCTCCAAAGCCCTTGCCCCTCCCCTCTATCTCACCAAGGGCTAGGGTACCCGAAAAACACAAGATCAACCCTGGCTTGATGGCAGGTTGGGGATGAATGAGCTCCAGTTCCCAAATGCACAGGCTCCTGGTGAGAGAGCAATAGGTGAGTACGAGGTTTTCCTGGTAATCTGGGTGCCCACGGCAGCGGTTCCAGCAATGGAGAGCTCACGGGAAGAGAAATCGAGGTTGGTTTTCCTGTGAGCATGTTCCTGGGCCTCGCTCCAGCCTCTTGGAAGCTGACTTTATGAACGGAAAGGCAGCAGTCCTCACAGCTCCCTAGATGAGTCTCAGGCACATGGAGGTGTCAGAATCAACGTCACGGGGACCCCAATACTGTTAAGGAGCACGCTGGTGCAGTAAGAGAAAAAAGGCGAGTTACACACAAATTCAGTGTATATAAAAGCAATCCATTCGTGTGTGTATTGTGTACTAATAGGTACCTAGGTACCCAAAATTAACAGCAATTTTTCCATCTCGTCCCTGTTACCGTTCGGGGCCAGATTGATTCTCTGTGGTGGGGGCGCGCCTGTGCAGTGCGGGTCTTCAGCAGCGTTCCAGTAGCGCCCCTAGTGGTGACAATGGAAAACGTCTGCAAGCATTGCCCTCTGTCCCCTGGGGAACAAGTCTAGCCACTGCCCACGACGGAAGAGATGCTAGATGATGTTCTACTTTGTATTTATCTATCTGGCTATATTTGGTTTTGTGTTTTTTCCCTAAACTGAACATAAAGTGTTTTAGTCATGTAAAAAGTCAATGTTTCTTAATGTCCCATTGTCTGTGCTGTCAAAGAAAAAAAAACCCACTCAGATGAAAAGATATTAGTATTTATAGTAAGCAAACTAACTTTATTGTGATTTTATAGTAATTATAGAAAAACATATACAAAGACCTCTCAAGTGTCAATATTCTTTAAGAGGCTTAAAAATATTTATAACCTTTGGAACAGGCATTCTGATTAAGTATATGTCTTAAGAAGCAATTCAAAGTATATCAAATGCTCTAAAAATATGGTTGACTTTTGTAGAGTCGCTTACAAAAACGAAAAGTTATAGGTGCTCTAAAACCAACAATAGGAAACCAAGTTAATTATGACACCTTCACTCGGTAGACCATAATACCGTATCAAAGTGATATTTACAAAGAACCCATGACGGCACGGGAGAAAGGTTGGTGGCAGACTAAGTGGGGGAAAGGCATACAAAGTCAACGCCATGGTATCATCCCGGGCAAGTACAGCCGCAACGACAATGAAGAGAATCGTGTGCATCCGCAGCGCTAAAGAAACACCAAGATACCAAAAAGCGGTTGTTGATTTACTAATGGCACCCTTGGTGATTCTATTCTCTCCACTCTCTGGAATGTCCAAATTTTCTATAAAAAGCGTGCATGTACTTATAGTGAGAGAGAGAAAAACACAGTAAAATCTGTATTTTTTAAAAAACTTCAGAATGACCACAAGCAAAAATATGCCAAGATTTCAGGTAAGAAATATGTCTTTATATTGATCTATGCACAAATTTCCATCCAAATGATAAAAATAAATTTGTTCAAAAATGGGATGTTCAGAAAGTACCGTATACACTAAATGTGACCCCGTCCGCGTTCACCAGCTCCGGGGAGGATACAACCCGTGGGTGGCCAGCCTATGCAGAGGGTCAGTACGAGTTGGGATGTGGTACCACAACAAATTGCAAACGGAAAAGGCGTTTTATGAAAAACAAACTGGATAAAATTTTTTTCCAAACTGGGATTATGTTCTTCAAAAACAGAGGACCTCACTTAGAGGGAGATAAAATAATTTGGGTTTGATTAGAACTAACTAGGAGGGATTCCAGCCACCTCATTGATTTTGACCCCACTTGTTTACGTGCGTCCGGGGTGAGGGACAATTCCAGCCCACGGGAAACCCAAGCACCACCGACAGAAGGCCGGCCTTCTCCTGTTCATAAGGCAGTACTCGCCCAGCCTGGCGTCCTTCCCCGGGCAGCCGGCGGGCCTCCTGTCAGCTCGCTGTCCGGCCTCGGCCACGCGCAGCCTATATCTTACAGTAGACCTCGAGGAGGGAGGCGGCTGCGTGCATGCGGTAGAAAATAGAAAACGGCATGGCGAGGTTGACCACAATGATCCAGGGTTCAAAGCCAAAGACGATTTCCTCCAGTCCGTTGTCATACTCGGGGCGGCAGCCAAAGGCCGGCGGGATCCAAAGCTGTAAGAGAAGGGAGACCATCCGCGCGGCTGCCTAGGAGGTTCCAACAAATCCCAGGTGCCCACCTGGGCAGGGAGACTGAGTCCCATCTGTCACAGTGGTAAGCGGCCTCTGTACCAGTCCCCAAATGTGTCTTTCTCTCCCTCAAGTCTTCAGGGCTTTGCTCCTGCCTCTGCCTCTAACAGGGACCCCCTGGCTCCCTCTGCTAAATCCCACCTTCCTTCAAGTACGGACACACAGGAGATTAGCATAGGAAGAGCTCTGAGACGGGCCAGCAGCTAGCGTCCTGGTTGCCAGGCAACGCCTTTGAGCCCACAGGTAGGCTAAATAGTAACCCAAGGCAGGGAGGAGGGAGACCTGTCTCACCCATTGAGTCCTGAGCTTGGTCCGATAAGGCTGCCGGCGTTACGAACAACACAGGCAAAACTGACAGCACAGGAGCGGGGAGCCCTTGACAGCCTGTGTGTATCAGCTCCACTGGCTGGGAAAAGGGAAACCTTGAGACTGTGTGTTCATCCCAAGGCCTGGAATGGGGACGAGGGGTCCGCAGTGCCCAAAGGAAAAGCCCATAAATCAACTTTGGTTAATTGCCTGTCTTCTGTCAGGTATGCACAATGGACAAATCGAGTCTGGAGCAAGACAAGGATTTGGACTAACAGACCCCCGCACATACCCAGGTTTGGGTAGTCACGTCTCCCAGGGGATAAGCTGGCACCACGTTTACCTGTCAATCGATATGTAACTCCCTTGCCCCCATCCCGCCAACTATATAAGTTCTCAGAACAAAGGACTCACTCTCTCCTGGCCCTTTTGCCACATGGAGGGCCTCTGGCCACCTGGCCTCGGGCCACCCTGCTCTCTCCACCCGTGCTTGGCTCTGCCATTAGAACTCAGCACTAATAAACTTTGCCGGCCGTAACAGTCTTGCTGATCTGTAATTTACTGCATCGGCAAGAAGAACCAGGTTTCTCCCGTTAATGGGGAGACACCACCCCTCCCAGGAAGCCCTCCTTGGTTTAACCATGCCGGGGGCAGGAACTCCCTGCGTGTTCCCAGGGCCCCCAGTGTCTGCCGACAGGAGAGGTCGCCTGTCTACCACACCCGGCTTTCTGTAAAACTTTGGTGCTTGGAGAGCCCGGCCGCGTACATCTGGGCTACGAGCTGTGTGGTCTCCTCTCTGGCTTGTCCTTGGCGCAGAGAGGCAGCCCAGACCCCGCCCACATCCCCTCATCAGGAGGAGGAGCCCATGCTTTGGAGCCAGACCTGAGTTCAAGCCTCATTTTCCTCCTCCGTGAGAGGGGAACACTAACGCCTGTCTCAGGGGGCTCAGGTGACAATAAAATGGCAACTAATTGGCAAAATCTAAAGCAGTAACCTATTCTTTTTGTTGTGTATGGAACCTACACGCTGGTCCCCCTTTCTCAGTCTCCCGTCCCTGTTCCTCCACCTCCCCCCAAATTGTCAGGCCCCCAGGTCCACTTCTCTTTCGCACTGCACACCTCGGCAGCTCTCTCTGCACCACGCTGTGGCAGGCAGTCCCTCAGAGGACCCCTGTGACCCACCTCCTGGGAGTCACATCCTCATGGAGCCCCGTCACCTCGAGTTAGGCCGAACCTAGCGACTCTCTTCCAGGCAAACAGAATGTGACAAAAGCAATGGATGTCTTTTCTGAGATTGGGTTACAAAGGACCCTGGAATCCATTTTACTCATCATGTCTAGCAAAAGCGGATGCAACCACCGCATTGAAAGCTGCCCTGGGGAGGGGCCACGTGGCCAGGAACTGAGGGCGGTCTCAGGGCAGCAGCCAGGAGGAACCGAATCCTGCCAACAGCCATACGGCGGGTTTGGAAACAGGTCCCCTCCCCACCCAGCAGCCACACCTTGAAATGACAGCAGCCCTGACGGGCAGTTTGGGCCAGTGAGAGGCTGTGAGCAGAGGCACCCAGCTGGAACTGGATTCCAGACCCAGAGAAGCCGTGAAATAAGAAATGTGTGTGGTTTTAACTTGCTAAGTGTGGGGGTAATTTCTTACGCAGCACTAGGTAACTGATCCATGTGGTTTTCATTAGCGTCTCCATCCAGAACCCCTGCTAGTTCATATCTCTGTCCCATTGTGTTATTAGGGTCCTCCTGCCACCCTGCTGGTCCTTCCTCTTCTCCGTGGCGGGCTCCTCCTCCTCGGCTCAGCCTCTTAATGTTGGCTGGTCCCAGGGCCCATTCCTGGGTCCTCTTCTCTGTCCGTAAGGCCCAGTGTCATGTTTATACCTCCCCCACCCCGCAGTTACTACATACAACATACCTAGTTGTACAGACCATGACTTCCCGCTCTAAATCACCAGCCTGGTCCACCCTCAAGAGCCCCAGGCTTGTGGATCCCACTGGCTACTCAGGTGTCTAAATTCATCTCGAGCTCAACATACGTACCCCATCCCCCCATCACATCAGCAACATCTCCTTCCCAGTTGCTCAGTCAAAACTTCAGGCATCTTGTTTTCCCGGTGACACCACCCGCCTGGTGCCCAGCCCATCAGTGAGCCCTGATGACCGCGCCTCCAGAACGACACCCCCGGTCCCCTGCCCCTCTCCACCCCTGCCCACCCAGGCCACCCCCCTCGTCTCTCACCTAGACCGTTGCAGCGGCCGCCTGACAGATCCCCTGCTTACATGCTTGCCCTATAATCTGTTTGCTACACCGTGGCCAAGTGAGTTGTTATGTAAATAAGGTTGGGTCTTTTCCCCGATGAAGCCCCCAAAGTCTTCACAGCATACTTAAAATCCAGCCCCTACGTGGGATTACAAAACCTACTGTTAGCGGATCCCTTACCGGCTCCCAGCCAGGCCCCCAGACTGGTGCCCCACCTACCCAGCCCCAATCACATGGCATCATCTTCCTCTTCCTCACACGGGACAGGCTCACACCCGCCAAAGTTTTGCACTGGCTGTTTCCTCTGCCTGACACAATTTCGACCAGCTCCTCCCTGCCAGTCATCTCTCAGCTCTCGTACCACCCCCTGAGAGAGGCCATCTTGCCAGTCCAGGCCGTCCGATCTACAATGGCCACCCAGGTGCTGTCTCGCTCACCCTCCTTCCTTATCCTCTGCAGAGCCCCTGTCCTTATAAGGTCTCTTCTCATTTGATAGCTTATTGCCAGTCCTGCCATCTGGCTTGTAAGCCACACGTGAGGAGGACCAGAGATCTCGGTGATGTCTCACGCCATCGCCCACAGCTGTGCCCGGCGCTCAGCAGGCATTCAGCAGGAGGAAGGGAGGGAGGGATGAGGGGAGGGATGATGAGAAGAAAGGAAGGAGACACCACTGGACCTCATTCCTGGAATCCAGATCTTTCTATCTGCTGTCATGTTGGTGGTAATTCTTGCTACTCACCTCAGTGGGAAACGGGTCTACATCCCTTCCCCTGAATATGGTGGACCATGTCACTGTTTGACCCTTCAAATACGGCAGAACTGATGCTTGGCAATTTCCATACCCAGGCCTCAAGAGACCGGCACTCCATCTCTTAGGGGGTTGGCTCTGAGGCCCTGGGCCACGACGTAACAAGTCCACCTGCCTTGAGACCACCATGCTGGAGAGTCTACACGCAGATACCACGACCAAGAGTCCTGGCTGAGTCCAGTCTTTCAGTCGTCCCCACCCAAGGCATCTTGGACCTCTAACCCAGGCATTCCACCAGCTTCGGTGGATACTAGGGGGACCGGGAGTATTTCCTGGCCAAGCCCTGCAGTATTTCCAAGCCGCAAGGTCATAAGACACAATCAAATGGTTGCTGTTTGGTCATGCAGTTTGGGATCCCCTGTTACTCAGCTGCAGAAACCCAAAGCAGCCGCCTGTCGGCAATGCCAGCTGGCTGTCTTACAGCCGAACGTGCCGGGGCTAGGCTCCCCGGCTCCCTTCCCCTCGGAGTCCCTCCCAAGCCTGCCGCCTCTTCAGAGTCCCCAGTCTCCATCAACAGCATCGCCAGCTCCCCAGGAACCCAGTCAGAGCCAGGGCGTCATTCTTGGTGTCTCCCTCCCTTCACGTGCTCCAGCAGGGTTGACCCTGCAGGGCATGGCACCAGGTAGATGAGCCAGTCACAAAGAGACGAGTCCCATGTGATCCCACCAACGTGAGCTCCATGGAGTCACCGAACTCAGAGGCAGAAAGAAGGATGGTGGCTGGGGTGGGGGGAACAGAGTTAACGGAGACAGGACTTCAGTTTTGCAAGGTCAGAAAAGTGTAGGGAGGGATGGTGGTGTCAGTTGCCTCTCCCCTGGCTGCGGAGCGCTGACTGTGATGACAGCAGCTCCGCGGACTGTGCCTCCCCACCAGCCCAGCAGCCAGTCCTTGCGGAGGCCTGTGGAGTGCCAGTGGCGGTTCCCCTCCTTTTCACTAAGCCCTGTCATCCTTCCACGTTCTCTAGAACAAATCCCAACCATGCACGATGCTTTGGATGCTTCTCTCTTCTCCCCATCCCTGCCACCGCTGCCCTGGTTCGGGGTCTCATCATTTCCTATCTGGGTAGAGGCAGGGGCCTCTGGTGCAGGCTCCTGGCTTTGGTCTCACCCCTCCCCCTCCCGTCCACACACTGCTGCTAGGGGGATCACCCCAAAACACAAAACAAAAGAGCTTTCAGCATACAGACCAGACTCAGGCAGGCTTACAAAGCTCTGCTCAAGCCGACCCATCTGACCGGACCTTCTGTCCTATTTCTGACTCCGCCACTCTGCTTAATGTGTACGAATTCATGCTGACCTCTTTGGTGCTCCTCAAATGGGCCATGCCCTTTTTTTTTTTTTTTTTTTGCCTCTGTGGCTTTGCACATTTTGTGCCCTCTGCCCAAGTTTTTTTCTTGCCTTGACTACCTGGAAACCTTCCAACCATCCCTTCAGGCAAAAGTAGACAACATCCAGTGACTGATCATACCTCTTCTTTACCTTGCTATCTTCCATCGTGGAGGCTGGAAAGCAAACCATCCAGTTCCCCAGCAACCCCTGCAGCTCAGAGCGGCCACGGGAAAGACATTGCCTGGCACCAGCTGTTTCCTCCTTCTTCCTGCCTTGAGACCAGGTGTGATGCCTGGTGCTGCTGCAGCCATCTTACAATCATGTGGCAACAAGCACCACACCAAGCAGGGTCGCGTGAAGAGGTGAACAGTGCCTGGATCCCAGATGCCCAGGCCAACCCCAGGAGCCAACCTCCAGAATTCTTGTCTTTAAGACTAAGAATGCTGCTGGTCAAGCGTTCTATAATTTGCAGCGAGAACCACTTCTAATTCAGACTGGGCCTCACCTCAAACACCCCCTGCTCATTGAAGTCCCTCCCTGGACCTCACGCTTACCATGCACTTGTCCCAGCACTTGTCATACTCACCGTATTATATTTTTTTCCTTGTCTCCCTCCCCGACCATACTGTGACCTTTCAGAGGAAAGAGGTTGCCTCTTCTCATCCTTAATCTTTAGCTCCCACCCCAGCTCCTGGCGCATGGCAGGTACTTTGTAAGTGGGCTTGTAGACTATAGACCTACATTCCAGCCTCATTTTTTAAACTTACACCAAGTTATTTTGATTACAACCTGCCTCCACTCCTTATTGGAAAAGGGCAAAAGAAATAAAATCTACTAGTGTAGTGTAGTTTAAAAAAAAACTCAATGCAGATTACCGAAATGTTGCAGAGGAACAAAAAGGCTGCAATATTCCTCAAGACGCTCCTCTCGGCACCGCCCTGCAAGAAACGGGGGCGGCACGCCTGGCCCGGGGCCCCTCCCCAGCTCGGCCCCGCTTCCCCTTTGCCACTGCCTTCTCTCAGGCACATATTTCCAACGACCGGAGGTGGCATCTGGCCACCCTGGGGAGCCACATCGTCCCCGACTGTAGCTCCGCTCTTGAGGCCGGAAGAAGCCAGGGATGCTTCACTGCCATTGCGGACGGCGACCACCCGCAGGGTCTTAATGTCGTCGGAGAGCTTCCTGGGCTCCCGGTGAGAGGACTCGATGATGAAAAGGTTCTGGATGTATTTCTCAACAATGACCAGGACGGAGTAGGGCAGGTTGTACCAGGTGTAGGCGGGGCGGGCCTTGGCGCAGAGGATAGCCAAGATGGAGCCCCAGGATAGGAGCCAGGAGCCGGAGGCAGCGGCCACCAAGAGGTCCGTGTCCAGTTTGCGGGCAGGGTTCTTGGACTCATCTAGCGACTGCTCATCGAGCCTGTAGATCCGGATGCCGAGCAGGCCCGCGGCCCCCATGAGCATCAGCAAGGTGGAGGCGTACAGGTAGAACATGGTGAGCGCCGACTCGCTCTTGGTTTTGGAGCGGCCGATCTGAATGAGGTACACCACCACCACGCCGATCGTGGCGGCCAGCGCAGCCAAGCCCAGGGCCGAGCCCGCCGTGACCCCGTGGAACTTGAACTGTATCTTTGGGTGCTGATGACTGTCCACTTTGCGCCCGACGTTTTTCCACAGGACGTAGAGCATTGTGGAAGCCAGGATCTGGTACTCGATGTTGAAAGGGTAGAGGTAGTAGATGCCATGGGAGAGGGCCGAGCAGAGAGTCGGGGGAGTGCAGTTACACGGAGGCGAGTGGTCATCTAGCTCTAGGGGAGAGAGGGGGGCCACGGGGACGTGGAAAAGCACAAAGACATATTTTCACTGTGGGCTCACACCTGGCTTCCCCCATTGAATTAAAAGCTTTATTTCATGGCTATTATTGTGTTTAATATCATGGCTAAATGGACAACCATGAATATCCCCAAAAGAGAATTAATTACATGAATCATATTTTATCCATACATTGGAATATTATATTATAAAGCCAATATAAATAGTATGGCAGGAAGAAACTACTGACACACAAAAATATTAACATTGAACAAAATTAAAAATGATTGTTGAACAAAAGCAGGTTGCCAAAGGGGTTTCTAGTAAATTATAGATCTATAGATGATGATGGAGAGAGACAGACAGACACAAAAAAATCTAGAAAGGTATAAATGAAAAAGTGGTTACCACTGGGAAGAAAAGTGGCAGCTAACTTTCCTTTCCTATTCTTTCAGTAAAAGACAGTTTTATGTGTACCTTCTCCCCAGCTTTACTGAGATATAATTAACACTTAATATTGTGTGAGGTTTTTGGTAAAGAGTGTGTGTGTGTGTGTGTGTGAGAGAGAGAGAGAGAGAGAGAGAGAGAAATACCTCAATGCACAACACTTTAGAAAGTATGCAGACTCTGGTACATCCATACAATGGAGTAGGAGATAATTAAGTCATGTTTCAATGATACAAGGAAATAATCATGTTACAACAACAGTGGAAAAAACGTAAGAGCAAATTCTGTACCCAGTATCTTTAACACATGTCACACCCCAGTATTCAGCTGTGAGATCAATTTAGAAAGCAGCAACCAATTTTTTTACAGAACAGAAATGTAATGGAATAGAACAAGACAGAACGAGTGGAATTAAATACATTAGAGATTTGAGAGTGTCTCTGATATATTGACTATGACTTCCTAATGTATGTGCGCACACATACAAGCGTGTGTGCGTTTGGCTTGTAATGTGCAGTTGTTTCTTACCATAGGTTGTAGTCAAAATAAAGATGAAATAGATGCAGTATGATCTCAACTATAAATAAATAAATAGCACGCTACAAAGAAATAGCCAAATGGTAACTACATTAAACTGCGTTTCTGGGTAGGTATCATTGTGGGTTTATTTCTATGCACTTTGTCATTGTTGTGGTTGATGATACGCCCATATCACTTATCAAATCAGATGGAGAAGCTCTGTGGCAGCATTTGTTCCCCTCACTTTTGCAGAACCCTGCCCTGCTCCGTAACCCAACAAGGTACAACACAAACGCAACGGAAGAAACCAGA
>PVJD01019529.1:0-11468 GCA_004026545.1 Mormoops blainvillei
TTTACACATATTGCAAGTTTTCCATAACTTTTTGTTTATAGTCTTTATGTTTTAATTTTTTAGGGGCTTTACTTATTTTTATTATTTTTTTGTTGTTCTGTTACAGTTGTCCCAATTTCCCCCCATTGCTCTCCCCTGCCCCACTCACCCTCCACTCCCACAGTCAATCCCCACCCTGTTGACCATGTCCATGGGTCATTTATACTTGTTCTTTAACTAGGTCCTTCCTCTTCATTCCTCCCTTTGCCCCCCTCCCTCCTCCCCTCTGGTTCCTGTCAATTTGTTCTTTAGTTCCATGCCTCAGGTTCTATTTTGCTTGTTTGTTCATTTGTTTCATTAAGTTCCTGCTATAGGTGAGATCACATGGTATTTGTTTTTCACCACCTGGCTTATTTCACTTAACATAACGCTCTCCAGTTCCATCCATGCTGTCACGGAGGGTAGGAGTTCCTTCTTTTCGCCAAATAGTATTCCATTGTGTAAATGTACCACAGTTTTTCAATACACTCACTTACTGATGGGCACTTAGGCTGTTTCCAGCACTTGGCTATTGTAAATAACACTGCTATGAACATGGGGGTGCATAAGTTCTTTTGAATTAGTGTTTCAGGATTCTTAGTGTATAATCCCAGCAGTGGAATCACTGGGTCAAAAAGCAGTTCCATTTTAGTTTTTTGAGGAAATTCCATACTGTTTTCCACAGTGGTTATTCCTGTCTGTATTCCCACCAACAGTGCACTAGGGTTCCCTTTTCTCCATATCCTCGCCAGCACTTGTTGTTTGTTGATTTGTTGAGGATGACCATTCTGACCAGCATGAGGTCTCATTGTGGTTTCAATTTGCATTTCTCTGGTAGCTAGTGAGGTTGAACATTCTTTCATATGCTCATAGGCCCTCTGTATGTCCTCCTTGGAGAAGTGTTTGTTCAGGTCCTTTGCGCATTTTTTAATTGGACTGTTTGTCTTCCTGTCATATGAGTTCTTTATATGTTTTGGAGATCAAACCCTGATCCAAGGTATCATTGGTAAATATGCTTCCCCATACTGTAGGTTCCCTTTTCATTTTGATGTTTTCTTTAGCCATGCAGAAGTTTTTTATTTACTTTTACCTTTATTTCCCTTACCCTAGAGGACGTATTGGCAAAAATACTGCTGCACAGGATATCTGAAATTTTACTGCCTATGTTTTCCTCTAGGATTTTTATGGTGTCATGGCTTATGTTTAACTCTTTTATTCATTTTTAGTTTATTCTGGTGTATGGTGCGCGTTGGTGATCTAGTTTCATTTTTTTGCATGTATCACATACAAGAAACCTACAGCCAACATCACACTCAACAGACAAAAACTAAAAGCTTTCCCCAAGATCAGGAACAAGACAAGGATGTCTGCTTTCACCACATTTACTCAACACAGTATTGGAATTTCTAGCCACAGTAATCAGGCAAGACAAAGAAATAAAACCCATCCAAATTGGAAAGGGGGGAGTAAAACTGTCATTTTTCACAGACGACATGATAGTGTACATAGAAAACCCTATAGTCTCCACCAAAAAATCTACTCGATCTAGTAAGTGAATTTGGCAAAATAGCAGAATACAAAGTCAATATTCATAAATCAAAGGCATTTTTGTATACCAACAATGAAATATAAGAAACAGAAACTAGGAAAAAAAATCCCACTTACTATAGCAACAAGAAAAATAAAGTACCTAGGAATAAACTTAACCAGGGAGGTAAAAGACCTGTACTCAGAAAACTATAGGACACTGAAAAATGAAATTAAGGAAGATGAAAACAAATGGAAGCATATACTATGTTCATGGATTGGAAGAATCCATAACTTCTTTTAATATCAGATGAATTTTAAATTATAGCTTTGCTATCCATTTAACTTTAAAAATCTATTTTTATAATCTCAATCTTTTATCTCAGCCACATACTAGTTTATACTATTATAAACCTCTATAAAGTTGCTTTGTAATTCTTAATTTATGACATTTAATGTTCTACTAATCAAAATAAGTAAGTAAATAAATAAATAAATACATAACTGTGCTTATTTCTGAGGGAGTTCTCAAGATTCCTGGCATAGGAATCTATTGTTCTAATTTCTTCCCTTGGAAGATCATCAGGTGTGTGACAGAGCAATAAAAGCCAACTTAAAATGCACATACTTGCTCCAGTGAACTTTTCCTTCTAGGGTCTGCATCTCACCGAGAATGGCAAGGAGAAGGGAGGACTTCCCACAGCCCACTTGGCCCACGATCATAGTTAACTGACCTACAGAAATGAACAAAGAATATAACAGAATGAGACAGAATTTTCTTGGTTAAATAAAAGCAAAATACATTTAGAAAAGGCTAATGTTTCACAATCAATGGCCCAGTTTTAGTCTTTGGCAATATGGTATTCTAAATAGCTCCTGTCTCTGATATGTAAGTTTTTTGAAAAAAGAAAAAAATTAAAAGATAGAGGACTTAATTTATTTTCAAACTATAAGAATAGCTGAAATTAGAGAACAGAGCATTTAAATATTTACCTAAACTATCTACATTAATTTTAACTTTATTATTCAATTCATTCAGGAGAAAAAAAGGCAGTTTTGATTAAAACTGGTAATTGGGATGAGTGACTTGCGCTGTTGCTAAGACATCTTCTCCAATCTCTTACATTGATTTGCATGTATAATAGAAAAGTCCAACCTACTGTCTACCAGGAGAAGTCAAAAAATAATTCTATTCAACTATCCAGACATTTTAAATAAAAAGTATTAGGTATTCCAGCCTTAAATATCTTGAAAACTTCATCAGTCTTCATTAAGGATAAAAAATTAATTTTCTCATATATTCTTTCTTTAAACCCCTCCTCAAGCAAAATGAGAAACTCCATTATTTAAAAAGGACAAATCAACAACTGAACCGATCACAGTTAATTTGGGCACTGTCCAAAAATCTACACTTAGTAGTAAAAGACGAGTCTTTCAATTTCCAGTCATTTCCACACTGATACAGAGTCATACACTCCCTGGTGCAAATAAAATAACTATAAATAATGTTTGTCTTTCTTTTCATTAGGCTCAGTTATCTTGAAAATCCATGGCTGTGATAAGTAACAATTACAAAAATTAGTAACCAATGATTCTTACCTGTTGGAATTCGAATATTTATATCAGATAACGTAGCTAAACCACTGCCCCATGAAAAGTACCCATTTGTGACCTACAACATAAGAATATAAAAATTACATTATAAACTTATGTAAACATGGAGTGTTAAAAATAATCCAAATAATATAGATTTTCTTTTTAAAGCACTGACTTTCAATACAAGGGAAAATACACAGTGGTGAAATTATAGAGTTCTAACTATTTAAGAGGTATAAGTCAAAAACAAAAGAGAATGTATTATAGAAGGAGGGTCTTTGAATTAGTGACATTAGGAAGAATACTGAACATTTGGGATTACTGGGCATTTTCACGTGAGCAGTCTTAAGAAGCAATCATCCCAAATATTTCCCAAGTAACCCTCTTCACTGACTGTTTTCTCACTACCAGGCAATTCCCAAAATCCTGGTGATGCAACAGAAATAATGACACGTTATCCCATCCAATTGATTCTGTTACCTGAAGAAGAGGGTGCTGTAATAAATGAGTTTCTTGAACTGTATGGATTCATTGTTACTCACTGGACTTAAAGGAAGAGTGAAGAGAACAGAGGAATAACGCACAGAAATGAGGCAACGTTGCTTGGGAGTGTAAACCTCAACAACCAGCAAAGGCCACAAGAACCTAGAATCGTCCAAAGCTATATGTTTCTTTTGTTTTTGTTATTATTTTATTTTCGCATTCTATTTCTTTCAGCAGGCTTCAAGTGGACGTGGTAGTTTTAATCATTACAATAATGGGAAACAAAATAGGTATAACAGAACCCAATGACTGGGGGGCGGTGAACAGAGACAGATGAGGGGAGGGCAAGATTTTGAAAAATTCGAGGAAATTAAAGGAAGAATACATCTTGCTTAAAAATTAATATTTTGTTTCAAAACCACAAATGATGAAATTTCCAAACACATTATTTTTGGGGAATTTTGCAGAATAGATTGGTGATGTCTAAATTGTTACTAAATATATCTCTAAAAATATCTTCATAAAACAACTTAAAGAGTAAGAAAGTGTTTTGAAAAGTCTGGATTGTGTTTTCCAAGTAGGTTTTCTCTAGCTTGTAAAATGTACAGCACTTGTGCATGGAATATCCATCCCATAGATATGTATGAAACTAGTCCTAGGAAGAGGCTGCAGGGAAAGGCTAAATCACTAATCAGCTTTACAAACTCTTGCCGAGGACACGCTCTGCACGAGCTGCTGTGTTGGGACGGACGCAGGCTACAAAGCAGGTATAATGCACTTTCCTCTACGGAGCTTGCTGCCATCAGACGAGCAAAAAAACCATGGGTATAAGTATGATATAAGACAGTATGGGCTAAGTTGTATTCAGACAGGCAAACAGACAATAAGTACAATAGCCAGTCAGAAAGAAAATCATTTATATATGAAATGGCTAAAAAAAAAAAAAAACTGTAGAAGAGTCCTTTTAACTAGTTTTAGAAAAGATACTGAATTTCAATGAAGGCATTTCTGGGTGAAGAAATAAGAATACAATAAGAATAGGTGCAGGGTCAGAAAGTTGTGAAGCATATGGTGGAAATAATAAAGGTGGCTGAGACAGGGGTTTCGCATACTGTGCCTAAGTGACAATTAATGCTCAAAGAAATTATACAGCTCAGAGGCTGAGCATCCCGTTTTCTCCAAAGCAGTATACAAGGAGGCTGCAAGAGGTATAAATCCGACGGTTTGAAAGAGGGTGAGCATGGACCAGAGAGAGAAAAACATGACAGCCTTTACGTTTTCAGTGAACTGGCAGTGAAGGTTATCTGCAGAAAGAGAGGGCAGAAGAGAGATAGGATATGGGAAGGGAGTGGTGAAAGTTGAAGAGCTACTGTAGATTCTGGAAAATAATGCTGATGAGAGGCATGCAAAAGAATTGCCAAGAACTACTGAGGGTCAGCTGAGGTTGGAGATAATAAATCTGTGGCCATGCCAACTTGGACCATTGTGCCATTTTCTCCATAGTACTCAGCAGCCTGCTTATATGACTGTAGAAGACTCAAGGTTGGACTACTTACAGAAAGGTGCTAAAGAACTGGGAAAAATGAAAAGGGCTCAAGTTACTGGAGGTTTCAGTGGCATTAAAAACAGCAACAGTGAAGGTAAAGTCCTGAGGGAGCTGGAGGGTCAGATCTGATGTAAGTGACTGGACTAGAGTTGAAGATTTCAGAGAAGCAGCAGAACTAGGAGGTGGGTAACTGTAAACTCAAGTAAGGGTGTGGAAGAGGAGTGATGGTAGATTTAAGGGATTTCTGGACTGGGATACGAGACAGGCTGCGCATTTGGAAGTTTAAGTTATATCCATGTGTGGCACCAAGTAAGGTAGAAAGATAACTAGAAAACAGATACCTGAATCTTCAAGAAAGTGAGGGGGGCGTGCAGCTAACACATAAATTTTTGCAAAGGTCCCTAAAAGGGTAAGTGCCAAAATGATCATCACAGTACGATTTGTGATAGAGGGAAGATGGAGACAAACCAGTGTCCATCACTAGGGGATAAGCAAAAAACTGATGCATGCTACAGCATACCGTAGTGCAGGGAGGGGGAGCAAGCCATCACAAAGCATTTCAGTAAACTGAAAGCACGCTGATGCTCATGACATTACATATTTTGCAGGGATATGAGTATGTTTAAGTGCATATACTGAGCACACATCAGAGCTGGAACCACAATGGTGGGGGGCTGGCAGAAGAGATATGAGAGACAGCAGCAATGTGTGCGATGGGGACCTTCAGGGGGAGCTGACATTCTGTACTTAGTGGTGGCTGCAGAGCTGTTTACTTTTCCATTTAAGGGTACATATATGTTTTATGTAATTTTCTGTTGTATTTCACAATAAAAATATTTCAAAGAGATAAATGAGTTATTTACCTTTTGGGAACTTCCCCCATGAATAAACAATTAATTTGGGCATGCAGGTGGACTTGAAACTGGTAGCTTAGAAGCAAAGCAGGCTCTAAGACTTTGATAAAGAGTATTTCGGGAATTTTTTGTGTGTGTGCATGAATGGTCAGTTTTGGGGAAAAAATAATGGCCTCCTTTTTTACACTAAAAATAAAAACGAATTTAAAAGGTACACTGAAAAGACATACTTTAGATTCCTATTATGTTAACAGAAAATGTCAGTTAAAAAAAGAAAACTAACTTTGTTTCCTAAGACACTAATACATTTGTTTGTTAGCTCAGCATATTTGAGAACTCGAAGCAGAGATCCCTTCTGGTCTCTCATTACTTACTTTTTCATAGCCTAGCAGTTCACACCCTACTTATACATTATAATGGCCTAGAAAACTACTAGAATTACTTTTTTAAATGATGTCCATATATTTTATATATACTTAAACCTTTTTAGGTTATTCTAATGTACAGCCAAGGTTAAGAGTCATACAGCTCTTTAAAATTCACAGGTGACATATTTTATTCTCAAAACAAACATACTAAAAAGGAATCTCCAACTCAAGATGGGCAGACTATGGGTCAGAGAGGCAAAGTTATTTTCCCCAAAGTCACATATCAAATTAATGGCAGAGGTAGGCCTATCAAAGGCTTATTCTACCTACTAACATGTTTTCTCCAACTGTAAGCTTATTGTAGGACAGGCATTATGCTAGGCAATAAGGAATGAGAGAAGAATTAAGTGTCGCTCTCAGCTCTACTAGACAGCCCAGTGAGCCTCTCTCATCCTTTGACTGGCTGGGCAGTGCAGGGAGTTGTACAGCTGGGAGCAGCCAAAGCTGCTAGTTTTCTTCAAGGGTTAGTTTCCTGGACGCCGGTGGCTCCGAAGTCCAGGGGCTCTTGGTTGCAGCAGGCATCTGTTCCACCCCTTTCAGGGCACTGACCCCTCCCTGGGGCTTATCCCAGCTATCAGTCCCCTCGGCCTGTGTTCCTCTGGTGGCCTGTTTACCAAAGCACACGTGCCTGGGGAACATACCAAAGGCTGAGTATACCATTAATCAAAGGCAGTGCTGGAAACCTGGGTGAATGCAAGCAGTACGGGTATAAACTTTTCCTGGTTGAAGACAATTACTATCTCATTGATTTCCTTAAAAATTGGATTTACAATATCGGTGTTCTCTATAAATCAATTTACTTGGTAGATAAACATTAAGAGCGCGAAAGGAACTATGCTGGATAATAGCTTGTAAAGCAGATTTGGAAGAAAGTCTCCTTCTCAAGCTATTAAAACCCTGCTGAGGCAAAACTGTGATTGGGAAGTAAGGAAGAACTGAGAATTATAAACTCATCAGGATATCTTTTCTCAAACGTTATAGGGATTAGTGATCACTATAAAGAGAATTTAAAGACACATTTCAGGTCACGTTTGCTGAACTTCCCCATAAAATAGTAACATGTTTCTATTCATGTAAGAATCCAGGAAGTAAAATAACCTTTATTGCAATATCTTCTGTCTCTGCAGGACGTAGACGTCTTGTTGATTGCTCATAGCTGTCCAGGTGATATCTTCCAGGCTGTTTCCTGTTTATAGTTTTTGACTGCTGCATTCCAAACAGAAAAGAACACAAGTTGAAACTTTATGAAAAATTGAGGTTTTAATGAACTCACATTGCTACTTCTCCACTTGAATTCCAAGAAAAGGAAACAAGTAAAGTAAATGTCATATTTAAACCATTCCAATGGTTTCTCAAAAAAAAAAAAGGCAAGTGATAACAAAAATGTGTTCAGCTATAATTTTAAATCTAATTCACGGTTTTTTAAGAAAAACAAAAATATGAAGATATGCTACGCTACTTGCAAATGATGGAGGTTAAAATGCCAAACCCCATTCTAGGTTTTGGATATTTTTTCTCCAGCTATCTGGATGAATATACCCAAGACAATAAAAAACTGTGTGTCATGTCAAAAGCCACACCGACTAACTCAGGTTAAACCTGAATCTACTTGTTAGGCCATCAGGCTTGTACATATTCCAAGAGTGCAATTTTTATTATACTCTGAATTATGAGAATTTTGAATCTCATCCACCCACTTGAATCCAATTGGGCTATCATTCAAAGACCCAGTGTGGAGTAAGAAAAAGCATAAAGATCTAGGCTATATTTGACCAAACATATATTATTTCATAAGGAGACCCACAAGCACTGTAAAGTAATCTAGTCTTTCTCAGATGGTATAACATTATTCCTAGTCAATGGACTAAGGCATCCATAATAAAGAATATGCCAGCTGAAACTGGACAGTCTTCAGATACTCACAATAAACTTAAGTTAGGTGATAACTAGAAGTTTGTTATTATCCAATTTTGAGTTTAAGTTCGGGGGATAAAGACAAATGGCTAAAGAGAAGATAGAAAATTGAACTCTGTAAGCCTCTAATACAGTAAAGTTTATAAGCTCAAACTTTGTCCTAGGAATCGAATGAACAAGTATTTCACCATAAATAATTATGTCTTAAATACTTCATAGAGATTATGAAGACTAAATAGTAATACACTTTAAAACTGATAACTTATCTATAAAAGCAAAGGATTCTAGAATTGTGAAACTTTTTTTTTTTTTTGCCTGGAATTATAGGTTTAGCTTTTTGAAAAATCCATTGAACTCTATGATCAGAATTAGGAATATACTCAAATAACCAGTAACTTAATCCAAACAAGATATTGTTCTTTAAATTTCCATCAATTGGTGTATCAACTGAATATCACACTATGAAATAGGCTACCTGTAAACAAATTCACGGATTAAAAAGTCACTGGAAAGAACTATCACAAAGAAAATACCTAATGTATTTTAACTTAAAAAATAAAAGAGTATGTATGAAAATTTATTTTAGTTTTGCTTTTCTTCTCACAGTCCTCACCGATGACCCTGGAAGTGCATTGTACGAGATACTGCAGAAAGTCACTATCATTTAAGCTAAGTATATTTTCCACACAAGGCAGGTCTATGCCAATACATATATTCAATGTCTCCTAGAGTAATTCTATAGTACGATTGCCCCCAGAGGCCCAAAAGCAATGACTTCATGTTCTTCACAAAACTAAGGAGAGGGTGGGAGGAGGAGATGTGTTGACAGAGATTTGAGTTGGAGTTCCACAGATGTAATTTGAAGAGACTTTGGCTCTAGAATGTCACTAATTCTCCATGGAGAGTCTACAGCCAAAACCACTTAACTCTAAGCTTTTACAGACGTAGCATCTTAAGCGCTCTCAAGATGGAGTCTCCATTAGTGTTATTTTCAAATGCACAGCTTTTTTCACTCCATTTTAAGAAGTTTGTCATTTGTGGTTTGGCCCATCAGCAGTGATGAATGACCCTGAAAGACATCAGAAGTCCAGTCTGGTTTCAATAACCCTGAAGATATTGGATGCATTTGAAGGGGATTCTTTTTTTCTTTCCAAAAATCTTTTTTCGGTTCAATATTTCTTCTAATCCTCATCTCCTACAAAAGATTCTTCAGATTTCCCTGACTCCACAAACTTGACCTCCTCCATCCCCTTTCTCAAGGTCATCTCACTCTGCTCATCCTTGTATCTCTGAAAGATCAAAGGTAGCATTGGAAACCTGATCTAATAAATTCTTTAGTAATCTCCTACCATCTGAAGTGTGACAAGGCTGGTTCTAGTCAAATGCTTGACTTTCCTACTGTCTCAAAGTGTAGATACTCCACAATGTGTTGCTGTCTTTGTGTCCTTGTTCACACAACAAGCAAGCACTTTGAGGCACTGTGACATTAATGTCCATAAGCGTGGGTGGTGGTTCCTTCTCAGAAAAAATTCCCCCTGCTCAATAAAATCGCTTAACAGAGTTACTAAAATAACTTTGAAAAAGCAGAAGAAAAAAACAAACTTAAACATAGCCAAATGCTCAATTCGACTATTTTCAATATTGTTAAACATGATATAAAGAAAAATTTAATATTGATTGATTTCCGATAAAGGCTTTCCAAGCCTCAATCAATTCTAGTCAGGAGATTGTATGTTGCAGTTATGTTTGGTTACATAAATAGCAAATACATTAATATTTTCTCTAATAGTAACAGTAATAATTAATATTAACTTACAATATAACTCATTTTAGGATAACATCTTTCTATTTTACTGTTATAAAATACACATTCATTTTAAAGACCAGAATTTTTCACACACACCTCTCAAGAGTCTAGTTCTCCTGATTTAAATACTATTATCTAATGGCTGATTTCTCTTCTTACATGTCTTTATATAGCTCAAGATTATCAGGTGCAAAATATACCTCTTGATTCCACCTCCACACAAACCTTATTTCTCAGCCTCCCTATATCACTTAAGAGTTCTACCATCTACCCAGCAGTCAGGCCAATAACCTGACTCATCCTTGAGTCCTCTTTTTCCCTTATCCCCGCCATCCAATCTATTAGCAAGTCTTTATCAGCTCAACCTAAAAAATATATGTTGAATTTGATCGCTTTCTCACAATGTCCACTGACACTGCAATAAAAACTAATTCTAACCATCATTTCTTGCCTATTTTATAACGGTCTCTTTAGTGATCTATCTGTTCAATTCTTGTCCCCACTGACTACTTTCCATCCAGTAGCCAATCTTGGAGAATATGCTAAGTGAAATAAGCCAGGCAGTGAAAGACAGATACCATAGGATCTCAGTGGTAAGTGGAACCTAATCAGCAAAACAAACAAGCAGGCAAAATATAACAAGCATCATTGAAATAAAAAACAAACTGACAGTAACCAAAGGGGAGGCAGGAGGGAAGAGAGGGATAACGGGGGAAAATAAGGGAAGGGCCACCAAGGAACATGTATAAAGGACACACGGACAAAGCCAAAGAGGGTAGGATTGAGGGTGGGAGGCAGGGATAGGTGGGATGGGGGGGAGTGATGGGGGAAAATGGAGACATCCGTACTTGAATAACAATTTTAAAATTTAAAAAAAGAAATTTTTACAGCTTAAAAATATATATATAAACAAAATTGTATCAGTCCCTACTTTGAAACTCTCCAGTGGTTTCATATTGCCTGCTAATACAATCCAGGCCCTTTCCATAACCTACAAGACCCTTAATCCTTGTTCTTTGTCCTTTCTCTCCCTTCTTCACTAGGCTTCACAATAGTGTTCCTCTGTTTCTGGAGCACATTGAATTAATTCTCACCTCAAGGTCTTTGCTAGTTCTCTGTCTGAAATGCTCTTCTCCCAAATCTCTGCTAGTATCTAGCCCGAGCACCTGTCTTCATTCAGGTATCAGCTCAAATGCCAGCTTTTTGAAGGGGTCTCCAGGGAAATGACCACCCCACTTCAAGTATCCCAACTGCTCTCTATATCTACTTTTATTTTCTTTCCACAGCAAAATTAT
>PVJD01019530.1:0-11453 GCA_004026545.1 Mormoops blainvillei
TGCTTTATTCACTTTGCACAGCCTTCCCTTTTTCCTCCATATTGCAAACATACTCCTCCACAAATTCTGTGAGCATCCAGATTACCAATGTTTTGAACTTTGCATCTAATAGATTGGCTATCTCTTCATTGCTTAATTCTATTTTTGGAGTTTTGATCTGTTCTTTCCTTTGGAGATATATATATATTTTTTTATCTCAGCATGCCTATTACACTGAGGGGTGGTGCCTTAGGTATTTGCCAGGGCAGGGCAACCCACATCACTGCCTTGTGGCGCTCTATGTGGGGGAGGGGTCAGAGAGGGAACAGTGCCCTTGCTTGGCTCTTGGCCTGCTTTTAATCACTTCCCTGCTCCCCACAAGCAAGTTGAGACCTTCTGGTGCTGATTACCAGGTGGGTGGATTTGTGTCTGTTTTAGAACCCTGTGGGTCTCTCAAATGAGCTCTCCTGTGAGATTGGCCATTTCTCCTACTGCTGCAACCCCCACAGGTATTTACCCTTAGAGGTTTTGAGGCTTTCTTTTCCCACACCTGAACCCTGGGTTGCATGGTCTCTCTTACTCCCCAGTTGTGCCTCCTGGTTTATCCACACATATATGTGGGACCACCTGGTTCGCCAGCCACTGCCCTGCCTGCCACAGTCCAGCAGCCTCTGCCTTGCTACATTCTCTCCATCCCAGCTTCCCGTCTCTGCCCCTCCTACCAGTCTGAAAGAATGTTTCTTCTTCAGCTCCTTGGTTGTCAGACTTCCATACAGTTCGATTTTCTGGCAGTTCTGGTTATTTTTTTTTGTTTTAAAATTTGTTGTCCTTCTTTTGGTTATGTGAGGAGAAAAAGTGTATCTACCTACGCATCCATCTTGGCTGGAGTCATTCTGTAGCAATTGTGAATGTGATTATTTTCTTTCTTTCTTTTTAAAGATTGATTTATTTATTTATTTATTTATTTATTTATTTATTTATTTTTAGACAGAGAGGAAGGGAGGGAGAAAGCGAGGGAGAGAAACATCAGTGTGTGGTTGCCTCTCATGTACCCCCTACTGGGGACCTGGTTCACAATCCAGGCCTGTGCTCTGAATGGGAATCAAACCAGTGACCTTTTGGTTCACAGACCAGTGCTGAGTCAACTGACCACACCATCCATGGCAGGATTGTTTTCTTAATTTCCCTTTCTATTAGTCCATTATCAGCATATAAAAATGCTACTGATTCCTGGATATTATGTTTGTATACTGCTACTTTGCTAAATTCATTTATCACTTCTAGTAGTTTCTTGGTGGAATCTCTGGGGTTCGCTATGTACAGTATCATGTCATCTGCAAATAAAGACATTTTTACTTCTTCTTTTTCAATTTGGATACCTTTTATTTCTTCTTGTTTGGTTTCTGTGGCTAGGAATTCCAGAACTATGTGGAATAAGATTGGTGAAAGAGGATGTCCCTGTCTTGTTCCCTATCTTACCAGGAGTGCTTGTAGTTTTTGCCAGTTGATATGATGCTGACAGTAGGTTTGTCATATATTGCCTTCATTAGGTTTTGGTATGTTCCCTCTATTCCCAGTTTGCTTACAGTTTTTATTATAAATGGGTGTTGGGTATTATCAAATACTTTGCATCTTTTGATATGATCATGTGGTTTTAAACCTTCATTTTGCTTATGTGGTTAATCACTTTTATTGATGCATGTTGTACCAACCTTGTATTCCTGGAATAAGTTCCACCTGATCATGGTGTGCGATCTTTTTGATGCCTTGCTGTATTCAGTTTGCTAATATTTTATTGAGGATTTTAGCATCTATGCTCATCAGGGGTATTGACCTATAATTTTTTTTCTTTGTAGTGTCTTTATCTGATTTTGGAATTAAGATAAGGCTGGCCTTATAAAATGAGTTTGGGAGCTTTCTCTCCTTGGGAATTTCATGAAATAATTTGAAAAGGAGAGGTGTTAATACTTCGTACAATGTTTGCTAAGATTCACTTGTGAAGCCACCTGGTCCGGGGCTTTTGTTTGTTGGGAGTTTTTTGATTACTGCTTCAATTTCATTAGGAGTAATATGTCTATTCAGATTCTCTGATTCTTCCTGATTTAGTTTTGGAAAGCCGTTCTAGAAATTTATCCATTTCATCCAGTTTGTCCAGTTTGTTTGCATATAGTTGTTCATATAGTTGTTCACAATATTTTCTCACAATGTTTTGTATTTCTTTGGTGTCAGTTGTTATTTCTCCTCTTTCATTTCTGATTTTATTTCTTTGTGTCCTTCCTCTTTTTTTCTTGATGAGTCTAGTTAAGGGGTTGTCAACCTTGTTTATCTTTTCAAAGAACTATTTCTTGGATTCATTGATCTTTTGTATCGTTTTTTAAAGCTCTATTCCATTTATTTCTGCTATGATTTTTATTATTTTCTTTCTTCTAATCACTTTGGGTTTTGTTTGTTGTGCTTTTTCAAGTTCCTTTAAGTGTGAAGTTAGATTATTTATTTGAGCTATTTGAGCTTTTTCTTTTAATTTTGAGATAGGCTTGTACTGATATGAATTTCCCTCTTAGGATTGCTTCCCAGTGTCCTACAGATTTTAGATTGTTGTGTCCTCATTCTCATTCGTTTCAAACCATCTTTTGATTTTTTTCCTTGATTTCATTGTTGACCCATTCATTGTTTAATTACATGTCTTTAGCTTCCATGTGTTTTTGTGTTTTTCAGTGTTTTCTTGTGATTGATTTTTAGTTTCATAGCACTGTGGTCAGAACTTGATATGATTTCAATCATCTTAAATTTATTGAGTTTTGTTTTGTGTCCTAACATGTATCTATCCTAGAAAATGTTCCATGTGTACCTGAAAAATTGTATATATTCTTGTGCTTTGGGATGAAATGCTCTGAAGACATCAATTAAATCCATTTGTTCTAGTGTGTCATTTAAGGCCACTGTCTCCTTGTTGATTTTTGGTCTGGAGGATATCCATTGAGTCAATAGGGTGTTAAAATCCCTGAGTATGACTGTATTTCTGTTGATCTCTCCCTTTAAGTCCATCAAGATTTGCTTCACATATTTAGGTGCTCCTATATTGAGTGTGTAAATGTTTACTAGGGTTATACTCTCTTGTTGGTTTCTTCCTTTACCGTTCTGTAGTACCCTTTTTTGTCTCTTATGGTAGCCTTGGTTTTAAAGCCTATTTTGTCAGATATAAGTAAAACTACCCCAGCTTTTTTCCTCTTTCCATTTGCATGAAATATCTTTTCCCATCCTTTTACTTTTAGCCTGTGTGTATCTTTCAATATGAGATGGATCTCTTCAAGAGAGCATGTATATGGGTCTTGTTTTCTTATGCATTCACCTACCCTGTCTTTTGGTTGGAATATTTAAGCTATTTGCATTTAAAGTGATTATTGATAGATACATATTTAGTGCCATTTTTATTGTTAGACTATTTTCCTTTGTTTTTTCTTTCTCTTTTCTTCTTCTTCTTAAATCAAGCCCTTTAACATTCATTGTAGCACTGGTTTGGTATTAGCAAACTCCTCTAGTTTTTTCTTGTCTGGGAAGCTCCTTATTTCTCCTTCAATTTTAAATGATAGCCTTGCTGGGTAAAGTAGCCTTGTTTGTAGGTCCTTGCTTTTCATCACCTTGAATATTTCATGCCACTCCCATCTGGCCTGAAATGTTTTTGTTGAGAAATCAGATGCCAGTCTAATTAGTTCTTCCTTGCAGGTAACTACCTACTTTTGTCTTAAAGCTTTTAGGTTTTCTCTTTGTCTTTAAGCCTTGTCACTTTAATTATAATGTGTCTCAGTGTAGGCCTCTTTTGGTCTAAATTGTTTGGGATTCTCTCAGCTTCCTGGATTTGTGTGTCTTTTCTGTCATCAAGATCAGGGAAATTTTCAGTCATTATTTCTTCTAATGGGTTTTCAGTCCCTTGCTCACTTTCTTCTCCTTTGGTATTCCCATGATGCTGATGTTGTTACACTTCATGTTATCTGAAATATTTCTTAAGCTCTCCTCATTTTTCTATCTATCTATCTATCATCTATCTACCTATCATCTATCTATCTATTTATCTAGTTGCTGTTCTTCCTGGGGCATTTTTTTCTACCTTGACTTCCAAATCACTGAGTCAGTCTTCTACTTTATCTAACCTACTGTTTATTCTTTCCAATGTATTATTTATTTCAGATATTCATTCTGTATTTCTGATTGGTCCTTATTTATGGTTTCTGTGTCTTTTTTTCATGCTATCATGTATCCCTACAATCATTACTCTAAATTTGCTATCTGATACATTTTTTGCCTCCATTTCATGTGGTTCTTCCAGGGAATTTTCTTGTTCTTTCATTTGTGGTCTGTTTCTTTGTCTTCCCATATTGGCTGCTTCTTTGTATTTTCTGCCTTATTTGTTAAACTAATCAATTATATAGCCTCAAGCTGTACTCAGCAGCCCAGCTTAAGCACCACAGTGTAGGGCACAGTAGTTCTTGCAGGTAAGGCTATTGCTTCCCCCGAGGCTGATGCTACTTGGAGAGGGGTGCTCTTAGAGAAATGACTTGCAGTATGGGGAATGACTTAGCACAGGGATCTTGTGGCTGTTCCTTCCGTTCTTTCCCCAGAACCACCAACCCTAGACTCTCCTCAAGCATTTCTTATTCACTCTGCCCTCTCTTTGCTGGAGTCTAGGTTAAGTGGATGCAAATAAATTTAGTGTGTTGCCCATTTAAGAGGCTCTCTGTGTCTGTAGGTGTCTTGCTCTGGAAGACAGAAATCCTGCTGCTTTTCTCAGCTGAATGTTATCTGGGTTCTTTTCTGGCTTTGGTGCTATAGACTGGGGAACTCAGCTTGGGGCTTAGACCCCCCTTCTCAGAGGGATCCCCCTGGCTGCTGAAATATCCCTCTGGAACTTCAGCTGCAGCCCGTGGAAGCTCTGCCAGCCTCTGACTCCTCCTCCGCACTCCCTACCAGTGTTGCTGTGGTGATATGGTTTCTTCTGTCTGTCCTTGGTTATGAGGTTTCTCTCTCTAGCTAGTGTTTCATTGGTTATTCAGGATGATTTCTCTACCATTTAGTCATAATTCCAGATTGGTTCTGGGAGGAGGTTAGTGTAGCTTCCACTTACTCCTCTGCCTTCTTGGATCTCTCTAGGCATTTTAACTTATGTTAAAATCTCAGGCTCAGAGCTAGGCCTCTCATTTAACTTAAAAGCACTGTGGTGCTAGTGGGGATATTTGTTACACTATAATTTTTTTGAGCACTATTGCTGGAATTTTTAAAACTGGAGGTAAATTTTTGGAACCTTAATTATGTTTGTAATATGAATAAATATATAAAGTAAATATGAATAAATATATAAAGATTCTAACCAGAACAAAAGCATTTTCTTGAAATAAACCTAGACAGAATCATATTCTTTCCTAAGAACTCAAGGCAAGAATGGGAAAGGTTGAATGAGTTTAATTCTGAATGAGTTTCATTATGGGGGTTGTGCTGGAGTTTCCTGAACTCATTAAGTTAGCCACTCAACGAGTTCAGGAAAGTGGAAAGAATCCTAGCTGTGATATTAGGGAGAATTAAACTGAAGGAAAGAACTTCAATGGACAGGCTATGATTTTATATGTACATGAGATAGTAAGTATGACACTTTGGACAAGGTCATAGTAACTAAAAGAATAAAAACCTTACTTCTAAGATAAGAACTTGAGCATGCGTGTATTAACATATTCATTATGAGATGGTTATAGCGGTACTGTTCTGTGAAGAGAGTCAAATTTCAGTGAAGTTTAAACACTGGATGGAGCTTGATTACCATAAAATGAGAAGTTATAAACTATGTAGAAGAAGTCTAGATGAGATGTTCTATGCAGATTCTTAATAAAAAATGTTTCAAAGAGCTCCAAGATATGCCCAAATATTGCACAGAAGACTTGGTTTAGTAAGAGGTCTGTGTAAATTCTTTAGATTATAAACATCTGAAACTGGTGTCTAAAGGAAGGAATTACTCTGATTGTTTGAGGCACTTTACCTTGCCCCTTATTATTTCTAATTGTGATTTAATTCACATACCATGACAGTCACTTTTAAAGTGTAAATTACAGTGATGTTTAGTATATTCACAAAGTTGTACACCCATCACCAATATCTAATTGCTGGGTATTTTCATGACCCCAGAATAAATCCCATACTCATTAGCAAATTACTCCCCATTAACCCTTTTCTCCAGTGCTTGGCCGCCACTGCTCTGCTCAGTCTGTATGGATTTGTCTCTTCTGGATATTTCATATAGGTGGAATAATTTAACATTTATCTTTTTGTGTCTGGTTTATTCTACTTAGTACAAAGTTTGTCCATGCTGCAGTATGTATCAGTACACTGTTTATTTTTCTGTTTGAATGTATTTCATTGTATGGTATATTTGTTTCCTGAAACGGCCATTACCAAATGCCATACACTGGATTATTTAAAGCAACAGAAATGTATTCCCTCACAGTTCTGGAGGCTAGAAGTTCAAATCAAGGTATCAGCAATGCCATGTTCCCTCTGAGGCCCTGGGTAAAACCTTTCCTTGCCTCTCCCTAGCTTCCTTAGGTCCTTGATTTCCCTGTGCTTACAACTGTACAACTCCAACCTCTGCCTTCTTCAACAGATGGCCTTCTCCCTGTGTGTCTGTTTTTATACAGTGTTTCTCCCTTATAAGAACACCAGTTACATAGCCTTAGGACCTCATAATGACCCCATTTTTACTTGATAAATTCTGCAAAGATGCTATCTCAAAAATAAAGTCAGATTCTTTGGATTTCAACATATACTATTTCAACATAGCTTTGTGGAGATACAATTCAACATATAACATATAATTTATCCATATTTTGCTAATCTGTCCATCAGTTGATGGACACGAGTAGTTTAAGCCCATTGACCACTATGAATAATGCTTCTATGAACATTCACACACAAGTTTTTGTAGGGACATATGTTAATTTGGCATATACCTAACATAACTACCTTGAAGTGAAATTGGTGGATCATATGGTGACTATGTTATGTTTTGAGTAACTTCCAAGCTGTTTTCCAGAGTGGCCATAAAATTTTTACATTTCCGCCAGTAATATATTAGGGTTTCAATTTCTCTACATTGTCACCTTCACTAGTTATTGTCTGGCTTTTTTAATTATAGTCATCAAGTGGGTGTGAAAGTGAACCTCATTGTACTTTAATTTGTGTTTCTCTAATCATATGATGTTAAGCATCTTTCACATAGTTATTGACCACTGCTGTTTGAAGAAATGTCTATTAAAACCCTTTCTCCACTTTAAAATTGAGTTATTTGCCTTTTCTGACCCTCTAATTTTCTCAGCAGGATAAGTGAGTTATTTTTTTGGTGAGTGAACTAAAACAAAGAACTGTGTAGATCTCATTACCAAGCCTCACTAATACATGTGTCCCTTCATGCGTATCTTTGAAATTGTTAGTGAAGTTTCCTAGTGAGTCACACCTCTCACAGGGGAAGGAAGGACTTGGGGAAATACATGTGTCTTCCCAAGTCCTTCCTTCTTACATTAGAGAACCAAGACAATAGATATGGTCTCTAATGAGGTCTTTAATCATATAGAAGAAGGAACATTGAGGTAATGACAGATTTCATATCATACTCAAGATGATCACTTGTTTACACTATATTTTCCAAGAATTTACTTCCATAAATCCATAGATCATAGAGTTATTTAACATAAGCAATCCTGAATTAGAGATATCTTACTAAGATAATTCCTTTGATATGGACTTCCCTTTAATTCTAATAATCATTTGTCTATTTTCCAGGAAGAGCCCATTATCAATATGTTCCCAGGGTGCCTGGACTGGGTCACCTGTTTTCTTTATTTTTAGAGGAGAGTTTCTGTCCTCTGGTCAGAAAGTGGGAACCAATTGGATCTTAAGGTAGCTGTTTTAGCTCCTTCCTCCCTGATAGATAACAGTCATTGGTCCACAGTTCTTGGACGAGTAAGTCTAACCTTTCAGTCTTAAAATTGTGTGTATACGGGGGTGCGCAAAGGTAGGTTACAGTTGTAAGTACATGAAACACAGAGTTTATTTTTGTATTATTATTGTATTATTTATTTGTATTCTGTTAGCACCTTCATTATTATTATTTTGTATCCTTATGATTACCTTTTAGGTAATCAAATCTGGTAATTTAACCAACAACCAACCTGCATGTCTTTCTCCATGCAAACAATTGTAAATCTACTTTTGTCTACACCTGTGTGCATGTATGTGTGCATATGCACATATGCACATGTATGCATTTGTATGTGTAGGGATGGCTACAGCATAGGGAGAGAGAGATTTTTTCATTCTTTTTCCCACATAACACTAGTGTGAATACCTTACCTAATTATGTTTGTTTTGCCTGTTAAATATTTCCTAAAGTGAGCCAAACATGAGACTAGTGTTTCTCAAAGGGTGTTCTCCAAAGCAACTGAATCAGCATCACCTAGTAACTTACTAGAAATGGAAATTCTCAGGCCCCATTCCAGACCTACTGGATCAGAAACTGTGCAGTTGAGCACAGTCATCTGTGTGTTACAAGCCTTCCTTGTGTTCTGATGCATGTACTCTATTTTGAGAAACACTGGTTTAGACTGTGAGGCAAATATTAGCAGTCTCATGATTTAAGTCATCAATATAGTCACTCCCAGGTTAGAATTTTAAATGACTCCTTTGGTTTTTAGTAATTTTGAGGATAAAATGTCTCCAGCCATTTTGGATTTTAAAGATATTTTCTACTTTAAAGAAAAGCGATGCTTACATGTTGAAAATGAATCTGTATTTTTTCTCTTTTTGGGTATCAACCTTTCAGTGTAGTTCGTTCCTTGACACTTATGTTAACTGCCTTTTCTGAGAATATCTTTTCTCAATCTTAAGAATAGGAAAGAACAACTTTTATGTCAGTGTAATGAGAATACCAGTGCCAAGTCTCCTTCAATATCTGCATAAATCTAGTCAATATGCCTGTGGTGATTTTACCTCTATCTGTATCAATTTTCTTCTATCACCATGATTATCCAGCGGTTTCTAGGAGAAAGGGAAATGCTCCTTTTATCGCTATATTATTTTCATTAAGAAATCTTGTTTTTAAAGGTGTTTCCCCAACTTCCCACCTTCCAATGCTCAAAACAATTCAAGCTTGTATTATTTGTCCATTTGACAAAACTGATTTTCTTTCCCTTGAAACAGAAAAAAATCTAAAATATTTTAAATTTAAATGCAGAAGGAATCCATTGTTAAGCTTATATTGAGTTGATACCAATAGTTTAAAATATCTGGAGAAGTTTGAGTGAGACACTTGAAGATAGGTGTTTATTTGAGGGATTTGACTATATTTTGCTTGCAAAAGAAAAAGAAACTTTACCTATAATAGCTGAATACTTATAGATAAACCAGAACTGAAGATTACTAGAGAGATTTAAACATATTTGTTAATCAGTATTCTCCAGAGAAACAGGACCAATAATTATTATTTATCTTTTAGGTAATGATGCCTAGTAATTTAACCAAAAACCAACCTGCATATCTTTCTCCAAGCAAGCAACTGTAAACCCACTTTTACCTACACCTGTGTGTTCATGTATGGTAGATGGTTGATAGATAAATAGATAGATACCATATGTATTGGCTCATACAGTTATGGAAGCTAAGAAGTCCCATCATCTGTCCTCTGCAAACTGGAAACCTATTGAGGTCCATCCCGAATATTCTGAGAACTAGGACACAAAGAGCAGGAAAATATCTCTGTCCCAGCTCAAACGTTCAGGCAGAATTAAAAAGAGGTTGATTTCTTTTTTATTTGCTTTTTTTTTTTTTTCTGTTCAGGCCCTGAGCAGACTGGATGGTAGTCATCCACCCTGGGAAGGCAATCTGCTTTACTGAGTACACGTACTCAAATCCTACTCTCACCTGGAAACACTTTCACAGACACAGCCAGAAATAACATTTCAGCTGAGCACTCGGGTCTAGTCTGGCTGACATATAAAATGAACTATCTCAACATTGGACTCCTGGCCAGGAAGGAGGCATAGGTAGATACATTTTGTCTCCTTGCACAACCAAAAGAAGGACAGCAACAAATTTAAAAGCAAAAAATAACCAGAACTGCCAGAAAATCAAACTGTATGGAAGCCTGACAACCGAAGAGTTAAAGGAGAAACGTTCATTCATACTAGTAGGAGGGGCGCAGATGGGCCGCCAGGGTGGAGAGGACATGTAGCAAGGCTGTGGCTGGTGGACTGGGACAGGCAGGGCAGCGGCTGGCAGACCAGGCAGTCCCACATTTGGGAGCGGATAAAGCAGGAAGAACAGCTGGGGAGTGAGAGAGACCATGCAACCAGGTTCCAGCGCGGGAAAAGAAAGCCTCAAAGCCTGGTAAAAACCCGTGGGGTTTGTGGTGGTGGGAGAAACTGCCAGTCTCACAGGAGAGTTCGTTTGAGAGACCCACAGGGTCCTAGAACATACGCAACCCCCCCAACCTTGAATCAGCATCAGAAGCCCCAATTTGTTTGTGGGCAGCAGGGAAAGCGGCTGAAAGCTGGCCAAGAGCCAAGCAAGTGGCATTTTTCCCTCTCAGAGCCCTCCCCCACATTCGGCACCAGAAGGCAGTGTTGTGGCTTGCCCCACCCTGGCGAACACCTAAGGCTTCAACCTTCCCAACATAATAGGTTCTCTGAGACCAAAAAAAAAAAATATATATATATATATATATATGGCCCAAACTGAAAGAATAGATCAAAACTCCGAAAACAGAACTAAACAATAAAGATAGCCAACCTAACAGATACAGAGTTTAAAACACTGGTAATCTGGATGCTCACATAAATGGTTGAGTATGGTTACGAATGGGGAAAAAGTGAAGGCTATGCACAGTGAAATAAAGAAAAATATTCAGGGAACCAACAGTGAAGGGAAGGAATCCTGGACTCAAATCAACAGTTTGGAACAGAAAGAAGAAAGAAATGTTCAACCAGGACAGAATGAAGAAACAAGAATTCAAAAAAAATGAGGAGAGGCTGAGGAACCTCTGGGACAACTTTAAACATTCTAACATCTGAATCATAGGGGTGCCAGAAGGAGAAGGGGAAGACCAAGAAACTGAAAACCTATTTGAAAAAAATAATGAAGGAGAACTTCCCCAATCTGGCAAAGGAAATAGACTTCCAGGAAGTCCAGGAAGCTCAGAGAGTCCCAAAGAAATTGGACCCAAGGAAGCACACACCAAGGCACATCATCATTACATTACCCAAGATTAAAGATAAGGAGAGAATCTTAAAAGCAGCAAGAGAAAAGGAGACAGTTACCTACAAAGGAGTTCCCATCAGACTATCAGCTGATTTCTCTAAAGAAACCTTGCAGGCAAGAAGGGGCTGGAAAGAAGTATTCAAAGTCATGAAAGACAAGGACCTACATCCAAGAATACTCTATCT
>PVJD01019531.1:0-11465 GCA_004026545.1 Mormoops blainvillei
CCCAAGAGGACAAGCATAATGCAGACTGGTACGCACCGCGGCGGGGGTGAGAGTGGGCCTGGGTGTCAGAGGCACAGAGTGAGGTGTTTCCAGGTCAGAGGCATGTCTGCTTGAGACCAGACTCTGCATCCACTGTCTGTGGGGCTCTGGGTCAGTTACTTACCTCCTTAAATCTTGGTTTCCCCTTCTCTCCAGTGGGGATCATGTTGGGAAATGGGGAGGAATAAATTAGTTGATGCAATTTAGTGCCTGGCACATAGTAGGTGTTACTATACAACAGCTCTTATTTGTGCATCCAGTGAGCAAGGGTCCAGCAAGCAACTGCCAGATGCCGGGCGCTGCTCGGGGAACTGAGAATTCAGTGGGGGAGAAAGGCCAGATGTGGCCCTCGTCTTTGGGGACCCTAGAGCGTTAATCAGAGGGCTGAAGCGAATCCCCAGCAGATCTGCTCTAAAGGGAGCAGCGGGGGCCTGGGGGTGCCAGCAAGATGGAGAGAAGAGAGCAAATGCAAAGACTTGAAGGATAAATAGACAGAATTTGATGTCAAGTTGGGGAATGGGGGAGAGGTGGCAAGGATGGAGTCCAGGCTCCTGGCGGGGCAAGCGGGTGGAGGAGTCCTTCGTGGGAAGGCTTGGGGAGGAGTCGGGGCTGCAGGGAGAGCGCACGGGTCTGGACTTGTTCATGGCGGCTCTGCAATGCCTTTGAGGATCTCCATGTGGCACAGGGTTGGGAGCCAGGTCTTGTTCTACCGGCCCCAGGCTGAGATGTCCTGAAGGATCCAGGGGAGGAAGACCAGTTCTTCCCTCAGGGGGTCACACGTGGGACCCTGCGGACAGTCACAGGAGGAGGTAATCTTTGGACAGAGAGGACACCCCTACTCTGATGGGGTGCAGGGAGGAGATCAGGTCTGCTCTTCAGGGTCACCTCTGGGCTAAACCCTAGAGGAAAAGAGATTCACCAGACAGAGAAGGGGAGGACAGGAGGACAAGGGGCTGGCCTGCAGAGGCCCAGAGGCAGAGAGAGAGCAGCCGGCTGGCAGGAGACTGGTGGGTGGGGGGAGAATTAGGGACACTGTGACCCTGGCACCTGGGAGGAGGAAGCAGCCGGGGGAGCTGGAGCCACAGGAGTCCGAGCAGGAGGGGCCTGGGGTGCCAGGCGTGAGGTTCACAGCTCAGCGGCAGGCCTCGGGGACTCAGCGCCCAGTCCTGTTTCAGCAGGGCCATGTGCTCAGGGCCACTGTGCTTTGGAAAGATACCTGAGTGCAGGGACCTTTGCAGCAAAGAGATGGGCTGTCCGTGGTGCCGCTTCCTGGCACTCCTGGGAGACAGCTAAGCGAGCTGGCAGCCTTACATTCCTGCCTCGCCCTAACCAGGCTGCCAGGCTCCCCAGGAGCTGGTGTTTGGCTGCCCATCTGCTCCCCAGGCAATAGACACCCCCAAGTCCTGTCTTGCCCCAGGCCAGGAGAAAGCAGGGGCAGGGCAGCCTCCAGGATTTCTGTCTGGGAGACACTGGGGTGAGCTAAGTCAGCCCGAAGCGGTCTCAGGTACATCACATACCTGAGGTGTCACATGACCTTAACTCCTAGTCATTCGCGCCTTCCCTTACCAACACTCACTGAGCACTTATTGTGCACGGATGTCCCTGCTCCCCCTGCCTCTTGATATCTGACACTTCAAAGGGAGCTGTGGCAGGAAGGACACTGGCTGGGAGACCGGGTTCAGACTCTGGCTCTGTACTTGGGGGGGATACGACCTCTCTGTGCCCGATTTTCTTGTGCAGGAAATAGTACTGGAGTCTGTGCTCTAACAATTGCATCATGCATTTTTCACTCCCGCCTCACCACGCCATCACCACAAAACCAAATCTCACTGCTGGCTCCAACCAGCCTTCACCCAGTTATTCGGGGCTCCCCAGCCTGTGACTCTCAGACCTCCGCTGCCTCCCACAGGAGAAACCCAGAGCTGGCCCTTCCTTTCTGCAGGGCTCAGTGGGTGCTTGGATACAACATTAAGTGAAGGTGCTCCGAGCAGCCACCGAGGGAATCACGCAGGCCCAGCTGGGCTGGCTGACTAATACCCTAGCACACCGAAGGTGCACTTCTAGCGACCCGAGCTGGGCATTAAGACACTTGGCTTGACTAAGGTCACACCATAAATATTTGGCAGACCTGAGCCTAGAACTCAAGGGTCCTAATGCGCAACCAAGTTCCCATCCCACCGCAGGCATCTTTAGATGTGGACCCTGGACCTGGTCCCATAGCCCCTCCTGTCCTGGTGGGAGAAGGAGAACCTGAAATGGCCTTGACCTGCCAGGCCCCGAGTCTGGCTGAGTTTTGTGACCTTAACCAAGCCACTTAATCTCTCTGGGTCTCAGTTTCCTCCTTGTCAAGAAAAAAAGCTGACATTCTGCTTTTGTCACTCTAGGGTCCTGTGGCTTATTAATAAAAATAACTCAAAAATATATCGATTACTTATTATGTGCTAGGCATCATAATAAACACTTACAAGCTTTATGTCATTTAACATAGAGCAGAAATAATTCTATTTCCATTACTGCTCCTAGTCGCTCCCAGATAAGGAAACGGAGGCTCCCGGAGGTGACATAACGTGCCCAAGGTCGCAGAGCTGATTAACGGCCAAGTCGCCTCTCCCATGCTCTGCTGGACCCCCCACGCCCACGCTGAACTTTGGCACACCCAGAACCTGCTTTGAAAAAGCTCCATTTCCTGAGAGAGGGAACCACTTTGTTACAAAGTCCCCGGCTTTGCAATGACAGAACACGGAGGCCAATGAAACCCACCCGGTTTCGACATCGCTTTGGAAATCGATGGGCTGTGATTGCGAATCCAGCGTCTGTCAGCAGCTGCCTAATTTTAGCTGGATCTTTGCAGGCTGCTCACTGGGCTTGTCCGCCCCCGTGGCCTGGCACAGCGGTTCTGAGAGCATCATTGATTTTTGACTCATGTGTCCCCATGAAACACAAACCTGCTGTTACTCCGAGAGCTGCCTGCCATGTGGCACGGGAGAAATGCTACCAGGAGAACAATAAGCAGAATTTCATTGTAAAGCCTACCCTCTTGTACCGTGTCCCTCCCACCTCTTCTCCGCTTTGATCTTGGCCTCACAGCCCAGACCCGGAAAATCTATGCCTTTTACTGTCCCCACTTTGTCACAGGGCAATAGGTGAAAGGCATTAGTAAGGTGTTAAAGATATTTCCATTACGGGCAAGCTCCCTGTTATAAAGGCCCTTGTAAGTGGATTAGCTCCTGTTTGTTTGCAGGAGGGGAGCTCGGGGGAGGGAGATTTAGTGCTTCTCTCCTGGGTCACTCCGCCCAGTGTGAGTGGCCGAGGCTGTGGCGGGGGAGGACCCAGGGCCGCAGAACAAAAACACAGTCCTTGAATAACAGCAGCCTTTCCTGGGCGGAGTGGACAGAAAGTGTGCTGTCACACGGCCTGTTCCGGGGCAAGGGGGCTTGCACCTCTAGGATAGATGCTTCTTTGAGGCTGGACATCAGACCTGAGGGGGGAAGGCTCTGACGGTCCAGCCCCTCATTTTACAGATGGGACCTTCTCCCCTAGAGGGGAAGGGCAACTTGTTCTAAGGCCACACAGCAATTTGGTGGCAGAAAGTAGACAGCGATGTCCCTTATTTCAAGGTCATTCCTTATGGGCAGACCCAGGGCTCTCAGGCTGGCAATGCCAGTGTTCATCACAGGCTAGTGAATGAGTGAGTGAGTGAGTGAGTGAGCGAGAGGGTGAGCGAGTGAGGCAGCTAACGTAGCATCAACACAGGCGGGGATGGAGCGTGTACCACATGGGCTCTGGAACCACGTGGCCTGGGTTTAAATAGAATGGGAATTCCACCACTTATTGTGTGACCGCGGACAAATAATTGTATCTCTCCGAGACCCAGTTTCCTCAGCCGTAAAGTGGGGCCAGGCTAGGATCCACCTCAGAGTGCCGTGGAGAGGATTAACGGAGAAAAAGCAAGTTCGGCATTTAACACAGCACTGAAAACATAGAAAGGAGCTAAAATAACAGTTATTCATATTAGAATTACTTTTCACCAATGACCTACCTGTTTTATTCTGAGATGTCATTTATCAGAAGATAGGCCATCAATTAACTTAATAACAGCTTCTGAAGGGGAAAGAAAGCAGAAAGAAAGATGAAATTGAATGTCTAGATCAATTGAAAGAAACCTTTTGTTTTGGAAAGTTTAAAAATGTATGTTCCAGAATTGAAGAGACGCACTATTAATGTCAAAAGGCTGTTTCTAGATTCAGATTCTTGGAACGCTCCCACTAACTGCCCCAAGGGAAGACTGCAGCTGGCCCAGTGGCCTCAGGAAGCCCCTCCCCTCTCTGATCTCAGTTTCTTGACTGGGCTATGAGCAGGTGACATTAGATGATCCTTCCTAGCCCTGGATCCAGCAGGAGAGTGAAGTCCTTTGCATGACCAGCTGCCAAGGTGAGAGCTCCTGGGGGTGGGGCCTTCTTGCTCTGCTCAGGGCAGGACGCACGGTCAGAATCAGTCTCCCCGTGGCCTACTCCTTACCTCAGGCCCCTGAGCAAAGAGCTTGTAAGCTGAGACCACATTTCAGGCCTGGGGCTCTGGGCCCCCTGAGGGCAGCGAGCCCATTTTCTCAGCTCCCACCTGTGTGTTTTCTGGAGGCCTCTGCACATCCTTGGTACAAGCCCGTCTGCTGCTGCACCCACCTCCCCCTGCATCCTGGACTTGCTCACGGGATATCTGGAAGGCAGACCCTGTGAGCAAGCAGCCCCTGGCTGACATAATGCCGCCACTCTGGGAGCTCCCAGGACAACCTCTGAGGGTGGAAAGGCGGAGCCGGAGGGCAGGAGCCAGGATGGAGGGGAAGGTGGGATGATAGACTCCGAGTGGGTGTGTTTACTGCCATTCGCTTCAAGTTACCTTTAAATAGGAGAAAATTACACACTAATCCCCTTTCTCTCCATGCAGTATTTCTAAGAAAAGAGCACCTTGACATTTTAGGAGGAAAAAAAATAGGGAAAAGATGAGACACGTAATATCCAGGATAAACTGAGGATGGAGACATTTGAGTGAGCTCATGGGCCAAACTTCCTCAATGTCTTGAAAAATAAAACCACGGCAGGATTTGGTGGTGACAGGGAGGAGAATATTCTAGGAGGAAAGCCCAGCTCTGAGCTGGGAAGAAGGCTGGGGGCAAGGGGGTTGGGAGCTGCTTGGTTCTGCTGGGTCAGAGGGTCTGAGACACACAGTTGGGGTGGGGGTTGGGGCCTGGGAGCCCCAGAATCTGCACTTGTTAACTCCCCATTGGCTCCCTAACCCTTTGCAAATTGGCTCCTGGCCCAACTTGCTGGTGAGACTCCATAAGGTCTCATCAGCTCCTGAACTTGCCCCAGTCCCGGCTCTCTCCCCAGTCATCCGTGACCCTTTGTCATGCTGAATCAGGGAACTGGGTCCCTTGCAGCCTGTCAACACCTTCACCTCTCCTCAGCCCATCAGAAAGGCACTGCCAGGCCTTCCAAGGATATTTACATACGGAAGTTAGCCACCTTATCTCCTTGAATGACAATTTAATCCTTGGAGTACTTGGCAGCCGTCTGGACTCCGGTGTTTCCTTCACATCCCACAATGAACCCATCAACAATCTCGTGGGCTCCAGTTTAACATATGTCTAGAATCCACCTCCTCCTTATACTGCCGGTACTGTGATCACCCCGGCCCGCGCCACTGCCATCTCTTGCTTAGATAACTTCAAGAGCCTCCGAACTGGTCTCCCTTCCTCTTTCTTTGCCCCCACACTTGATGCAGTGAGCAGGGCAGTCCTGCTCAATGTGAGGCACCCCATGTCACCCCTCTGCCTCTAAACCCTGAGAGCTCTTGTCATTCGTCTCCCCTGAAACACTGTGAGGGCTGCCTATCTCCCCTATCTCACTCAGGCCCATGAGGATCTGTCCACTGGGGACCGTCAGTGGGTCTCCGCCCTCCTCTCCCATTACCCTCCTCTTCATCCTTGTAGCCCCCTTGCTCTTCCCTGAGCCTGCAGGAGCATCCCTGCTGCGGCCTCAGCACCGGGCCTTCCCCCGTCCCTCTCCGCATGGCTAACTCCCTTATCTTTCTCTGTCTTCCCTTCATGCCACCTTCTCTTCAGGCAGCCCTTGGCTAGGTTATTTAACACGTCACGTTGCCCTGAGAATTCCCAATCCCCCTGACTTTGTTTCGCTTTTTCTTTTTTCCTGGTGCTTAAATTAAACATACTTCTTTATTACCATTGTTTATGATCTGTCTCTTCCTTTTAGAATATTAGCTTCATAAAGACACGAAAATTATTTTGCCTACTGCAATTATCGCCAGGGCCTAGAACCAAGCCTTCCACCCGGCAGGCCTGCAATAAAAAATTGTGGAAGGAAGGAAGGAAGGAATGAATGCGTGAGTGTGAGACGCCCAGGCTGCCCAGGTCAGAGCCTGTGCTCAGAGCCCACCGGTCCACCGACTTCACAGTATTTCAGCCTCTCAGCAGAGTGAGGAGGTTGGTGCTGGAGCATTTCCTTGCCTGATAGAAGAGGGAGACTATTCTCTCCCATTTTTTCATCCTTTGTTGCTGTTTGCAGTGAGTTTCCACCCTCTGTCATTAATTAGACCAAAGTTAATTGTCAAATAGCTCAGGACGATGGGCCTCAGCCCAAGGCCGCTCTTGTCACGGGGCCGGTCTCTGCCTCGAACCCACCCGGCTGACGGGGACCGTGCATGTGAGCACAGGTACGCGGCGCCACCGGCTGGAGGGCCCAGGGAGGCAAAGGCAGTGGAACCAAAGCTGGCAGAGGCGCAGAGGCTGCCGCTCCCGACTTTAGTCCCAGCTCTAAGACAGCAGCGCCTCGGCTCGGCCAACCCTGCAAGCTTCTTGCTCCTGCTGCCAAAAGTGAGACCAACAGCCTAATACACTCATCCTTACTCCCTGGCATAGCAAGAGATGCATTTTCTCTGCCACCAGCAGGCCCATTTCCAAGTCTCTTAGGCCTCCAACTGCCAGTCTGGGGCTGGTGTGAGCCATGATGGACGGCTGCGAGTTTGCTCATGTCTTCTGATGTCTCTGGGAGCAGCCATGTCTACCTACCCTCCTGGTGGCACGAGCTAATCTTCTCTGCAGCCACCTAGGCCTGACCCCGCCTTGAATCTTTGTTCGAGCCTAGTAGGGAAGCAGGCCTACTACTAATGCTGGGCGCTTAATGAACTGCCCTGAGTCTGGTGATATCACAGGACCTGTTCCTCTTCCACTGGCTCTCACTCTACTCTGTCAGGTAAGGCCCTGGTTTCAGTTATGCTTAACGGGCCCACGCAGCAAAGGAGGAGATGGGGGAGCATACCAGGCCCTGTACCCCAAAATACAAGGAAGAAAGGCAAGAATCAAGGAGCGGGTTGCACCTGGGTTGTGGTGTGACTGACTCTCCAGTATCCTTGGGTCATCCCGAGGCCTCTCTTCCTCACTCCCAGGTCAGCAGGTATAATACATCCCTGGAGTATGTCCACCTCCCTTGTCTGGGTGACCATTGTCCTGGCCCATGCGTCACTGTCTCTCTCCTAGACAACCCAGTGGTGGTCTAGCTGCCTCCCCGGCCCCCGTTGTCCATTCTCCACACAGCAGCCAGAGTGGTCAGGCCCTTCCGTTTCCTCTGAATCCCCCGCCATTAGAGGCAGGTTTACCTGTGGCTTTAGCTTCAGAGCCTGCCATACTCAGGGCCTTGGGAGGCGGGCGGCAGCAGCAATGTGGTTAATGAACATCGCTGGTTCATGGGCTCGTCAGGCTCCATGGCTGCTCAAGAAGCTTTCGGAGGCCCCGGGATCTCACAGCTTCTATATGAAAAAAAAGCCTTGATAGAGATTTTCCCAGGTTTGACAACAAATCCTAAAAATTTATAGGACAATTCATCAATAATAAATTGCAGTGATGAAAATAAAATGTTCCTAAACCATCAATAATAAAAAACAATTTCCATCAAACTCTGCTAGAGGAAAGGCTAAATTATCTTTCTATCCTCTCTACAGAAAACAGTACCATAAATTATTGCCATAAAGGATGTAATCTGAGAGGACGCAACTCAAAAATGTAAGGAAAAAATTACTCTTGGAGGTGTGTCAGGATGCTAGTTCAAAAACGTATTGTTATTTTTCTCAATTCTGTAATGTTTTTGGTAATTTTTATCTTTTTAAATCTGTAATGTATTATGATTTCCTTTCTTATTTGGAATAGACATCAAATTATGTAGCTAATTTTGATTTCTAATTCTGGGCTCTTCTAAAGATAATGCCGCTAATTGTATGTTTCAGGTCTCACGAAACTTGGAGCCACTGTCTTCCAGGGCTTCCTACTGCACTTAGAATAAAAAAATCTCCACCCCTGATTCCTTTCTGCCCACTCTCAGCCCCCTCCCCAGCCGTGTCCCCGCCACTCACCATGCTGGAGATTCCTGGGTCTTCTCCCCGTTTCTCTAACTGCTGCGCCTCCTGCCTGAAAACCCTTCCCTCAATTTTCCCTTCTAGTTTTTCAGGGCTCACTCAAGGCCACCTCCTCTGAGAAGCCCTCAGGGATAACCCTACTTAGAGACCCCTGCCCATCCTGCCTTACCTCATCACTACTCTCCCGCCCTGCTTTGTTTAATTCACAGCGCACATTTCTATCCACCTGAAGGTATAATGTCCCTCTGTCGTTTCTGTCCCCTTCCTCCACCTTGCAAGCAGGGCCGCGTGAGCCCAAGGAGGGTGAGGTCATATCTGTCCCATTGATTGTGGCCTCCAGTACACAGAACAATGTCCAAATCACAGTAAACACGTCATGTTTGTTTGCTGAATTAATAGACTATTGTTTAGAGTTTCAACTGACACCTCCTTTCTGAAAGGTGTGTTGGCATCCTGCCCCAAGAACCTTAAAATGTGCAAGCTCTTTCACCCATGATTCCCACTCCTAGAAATTAATTCCAAGGCAATAATCAGAAAGGCACACAAAGAGGGAAGTCGACTGCTGGTAAAAACCATGGGAACCCATCAGATGTTAGTTGTTGTCTTGGTTTCACCAACCAAATAGTTGCTGTGTGACCCTGAACAAGTTTCTGTTGTCTCTGAGCCCTGGCTTCTTCACCTGTAAATGGGGATAATAATTGTACCTACTGGAGAGGGAAGCTTGGGGCTCCTACAAGGTCATGCGTGGAAGGCGTTGAGCACAGAGCCACGTGTATGAAAAAGCTTAATGTACACACGCATGTATCGACTATTACTGTATTCCTTGATGTTCATTAGAATGCTGCTTAGAACTGAATTACATTTGAGACTCTAAACATTTAACCAAAGGGATTGCCTAGTTCTATGCCACTACCCAACTGAAGTGCAATGCAACACAAGCCACAAATACAAGCCACACACAGTGTGGGGCAAAAGTAGGCTTCCAGTCGTGAATATGTGAAACAGAGTTCTTTCCTGTATTATTATTTATTAATTATTGTATTATTTTCCATACAAATAACTGTAAACCTGCTTTCACCCCACACCATGCCCTGTATATATTTTTAAATTTCCTAGTAGTCATATAAAAACACATAAAAAGAAAGATTTGAAATTTAATTTTAATAATATATTTTGTTTAACCCAATATAGCCAAAATATTATTTCGACATGTAGTCAGTATAAAAATTGTTAGTGAGCTATTTCACATTCTTTTTTGGGTACCATGTCTTCAAAACCTGGTGTGTGTTTTACACCCACACACTTAATTCAGACCAGCCGCCCTGCAAGTGCTCAATAAACCCCGGGCCGGCGGCCGCCGCGCTGCTGGCGAGTGCAGGTCTAGATAATTTATCACGCAACTTTAAAGTGTTGTACAGCCACGGGAAAGCCTGCTTTAAAAATACTATTTAATCATGCAAGAAGAAGCTCACTAAATGAGATTAAGTGAAAAAGATAACATACAAAACCAAATAAAGTATGATCCCACTTTGTTATATATAAATACATGTTTATGTTTATTTGCGTGTATAAATTGATGTGCATACTCCTGACAGGACCATCTGAGGAAGTGGAGTTATAGTGACCTAAATCTTCCCTTTTGTGTTTTTTCACTACAATCAAGTGTTACCATTAGAGTCAGTGGAGGAATAATGTTATTTTTACCGTGTTCGGGGCACGGCCAGCCACTCCGCACCGTGACCAGACTGCAGTGATCTTTTGTGGACGTGCAGCATCCACTTAAAGAACTGACCCGGTCCTTCACTTTAACCCCGCACCTGTGCACCTGCCATAACTCCTTCCACAGACGGCAGACTGAGTCTTGGCCTCCTGACACTGTGCTCGGGCCTTGAACTTCCTTTGGTCAATGGAATGGGGGTGGAAATGACAGTTGTCAGTTCTATGTCGAGGCCTTAAGGGGCATCGCATGTTTCTGTGTGCCCTCTTGTACCTCTGTCATTGCCATGAAAAGAAGATGCCCTGTCCAGCCTGCTGGTCCTGGGAGGTAAGAGATGTGTGGAGCAGGCCTACATGTAGCTTAGACCATCAGTTCTGACACTACAGACACATGAGAAATACACATTTATTACGGTATGTCATACAGGTTTTCTGTGACTGTTTATTATGAAGCTCTGGCTGACTAATACATTGCTGCCTAACTGTTTCATGTGAACTCAGATCTAACAAGGAAGACAAAACTGATTGGAATTATGAGTTAAAAAGCTGAAATCAAGAACCCTTTTAAAAATTCAAAAATGTGGTTCCCAATGATCTCCAAGGCACAAGAGGTCAACCATGTCCCCGGTAAACTGGTCCCATTTCAGACACTCTTGCTTACTAAAACCCAAAGTCACAGAGGACAGAATTCCCTTATTCTTAGGTATTAGCAGTTCCTGGGGATGCCAAAATGAAAACTTCCAAGTTTCGCAATTTGAGAATATATTTTTTTCCTCTTAGAAAAATCATGCAAAATCATTGTAGAAAATACAAACAAAAGGAAAAGAAAGCCATTCTTAATCCCACCCCCAAGCTTTAACCTCTGACAAACATGTATATACATATATGCCTGTCTTTATATGTTTGCATTTTTTCCCACAAAAAGGAGAGCATTCTGTACATTATGTCCTATAATTTTCTGTTTATATTTACTGTCATAAACCTCTTCCCTTGCCATTTAACATCCTCTGCAAAATCATCTCTAAATTGTGGAATTCTTGCCTAGATTTCCATTGAGTGTCTGTACCCTAGATAACTTTACCTAACTCCTGTGGTAATGTGTATAAATTTGATCCCGTGTTTTGCTACCAGAAGCAACATTCTCTATGTTAGCTCTCCCTGTATACTTCTGATTGTTTCTAAGGGTTGATTCCTAGTGGTGAATTTCTGAGTTGGGGTTATACATATTGAGGAGGCATCCCGACTCCAAGTGTTATTGTCCTCATCTGTCTGACAGGAGGTGATTGAAA
>PVJD01019532.1:0-11460 GCA_004026545.1 Mormoops blainvillei
TATTTATATAAAATCTACATTTTATATATAAATATTTGTATATTTATATATAATTTATACCAATGAATTCTGTTTCTAAATGTGAATGGTTAAATCAGAAAAAAAAGAAAATAACTTCATGAACTTAGAACAGAAAAATATTTCCTAAAGCAAACACAAAAAATAACCACTAAGGAAAATTATACATCTGATTACATTAGACTTAAGAATCTCATGTTATGAAAAGACAAAGAAATATATTGAACAGGGTTTGAAAAAGCCATTTGGTATAGCTATGTATGGCAATTCTCAAAATACAAATATCTAACGTGAAGAATATAAAAAGAACTATAAATAAAGCAAAAGGTAGACAAAACAAAAAAGACAAAAGACTTGGTCAGATGCTTCATCAATGGGCGTTTTAAGATTATTTTTTAAAAAGCCAGTTGAGTGGGAGTTTGAAAGGAGATAGAAAATATCAATAAAATCTGCTTCTGGATAAGGAGGAAGAGTAGAAACCTCAGGAAATGGTAGAAGCGTTGCCCAGATATGAGAGAAAGAAGAGGCTCTGGACAGTAAGAGGGAGGTGGGAAAGCAGAAGATGAAACTGTCTCTAAAACTGACATAGATAAAGTTCACATTGAAAAGTTTATCTTTTCTTTGTAAAGAGAGAAATACCTCCTGATAAAACAAGGAGTCAAAATTAGTGATGCTGAGCATCCTTTCATGTATCTCTGGACCCTGTGTATGTCCTCCTTGGAGAAGTGTCTGTGTCTGTTCAGATCCTTTGCCCATTTCTTAATTGGGTTGTTTGTCTTCCTAGAGTGGAGTTGTGTGAATTCTTTATATATTTTGGAGATCAAACCCTTGTCTAAGGTATCATTGGCAAATATATTTTCCCACACAGTTGGTTCCCTTTTCATTTTGCTGATGTTTTCTTTAGCCACGCAGAAGCTTTTTAATTTGATGAAATCCCATTTGTTTATTATTTCCTTTATGTCACTAGCCATCAGAGAGATGCAAATTAAAACCACAATGAGATATCACTTCACACCAGACAGTATGACCATCACAACCAAATTAACAAACAAGTGCTGACAACATTGTGGAGGAAAGGGAATCCTAGTACACTGTTGGTGGGAATGCAGACTGGTGTAGCCGTTGTGGAAAGCAGTACGGAATTTCCTCACAAAACTAAAAATGGAACTGCCTTTTGACCCAGCAATTCTGCTGCTGGGATTATGCCTTAAAAATCCAGAAACACCAATTCAAAAGAACCTATGCAACCCAATGTTCATAGCAGCGTAATTTACAACAGCCAACTGTTGGAAGCAACGTAGGTGCCCATCAGTAAATGAATGGATCAAAAAACTGTGGTACATTTACGCAATGGAATACTATGCAGCAGAAAGAAAGAAGTAACTCCTACCATTTGTGACAGCAGGAATAGATCTGGAGAGCAATATGCTAAGTGAAATAAGCCAAGCGGTGAAAGGCAAATACCATATGATTTCACCTGCAAGTGGAGACTAATCAACAGAACAAACAAGCAAGTTAAATGCAACTGGAGACATTGAAGTGAAGAACAAACTGTCAGTGAACAGAGGAGAGGGGGAAGGGTAAGATGGGGAGGCGGGAGGGGATCAGGAGAAGGGAAGTCAAGGCACATAACTGGGGGTTCCTGGACAAAGTCAAGGAGGGTTGGTGTTGTGGGTTGGGGGGAGGGGCAAGTAGTGGTGAGAAAATGGACAAAACTGTACTTGAACAGCAATAAATAATTTCAAGAAAAAGAGGTCAGAATTAGCAGAATATGGACATCTGAGGAGAGTGGAGAGCTTACTGTGGGAAACCAAGAGTGAGTTGAACTGAAGAAATTAGTAGAAATTTTGGGCAATATTTAGAGTTAATTTTGAAGTCAGGAATCTTGAATTTGTTTTAAGTTAATTTGATGATCAATTTGCTATATTTTTAAACCCAGCTATCCAAAGAGTTTTCCCTAAATCTCACCTCTATTCTATTTCCTTTCAATCTGTGTATCACATCTATTTCCTCTGAAATTGTTCTATCTAATCAGATTTGATTCTGTCATCAAGATTGATTTTTGCTAAAAATTAAAAAAATACAGAACTTTGAATGAGTTATAAAAGTATATTAATTCCCTCAAACAACAAGAGGATTGGAAATAAAGACTTGAGATTCCTCAGTAGTGCAATAGTATTAGGGCTCCGAGTTGGTGTCTATGTAATTTTTTTGCCCTTTTTTTTTCTTGGTCAGAAGGTCTTCTCACTAATGTCCCAAACAAGAAGGAAGAGAAAGAAGAGCAAAGGGTGTTTCTTATTATCAAAAAGAAAAAAAAATGTATTCCCAGAAATACCCTTCCTCATCCCCAACCCCAATCTTGATTTATTTTCTGGTGCTCCCTCCAACTGAAAGATTTTGTAAGAAATTGAAAGCAACGTGTACTAGGAGTTATCTACTACAGTATTTGCTATAGTTCAGCATTGCATAGCACTCTTGTCACTGTCTTAAACTTTCTGGTTTTTCTGTCACTTTTTTACATCCAGATGTAAAATCTCCAAAGCTAAACATTTATAAAAAGTTGAAAAGGTTGTGATTAGAAATTGAATGTTTGACTTGAACTATTTTTAAATATAAAGAAATGACAATGTGTAAGATCTGTTCATGAGAGCTAGTGAGGACTGTAAAATAAAGGAGATAGTGATTGGTAATGGGGAGGCTAAGGAATTAAACATCAAACAAAATAGCACACAGATTACTGGACAGCATAAGGCAAAATTTAAGTGGAATTTTACTTTTTTTCTTATTTGAAAGTAATTTTCTTACATTTTAGAAAGTTAAAAGCATATATAAAGGAAGAGCTTGAAGTTTATTTTTTTCTAATAATGTATTTACATTCTAGGCACAATTCATACAGTGAGTATGACCTATAACTTTGCAAACTACATACAGTCTAGGAGATATAGGTGTATAAATGCAGAAAAAGTTTATAAATTTTAGAAGTTTTAAACCAGGAAAGCATATTATATACTCCTTTCTCATCAGATTTACTTCAATATCAAAAATAATAATAAACCACTAACATGTATGAGAAAATCCAACATAAATCTCATTATCCTCTCAATAACCATTTCAGGTATTTTTTAAAATGTTTTTTATATGGGATCTCTAAAATGAAGATACTATAGAATAATATAACACATATCTTTGTGTCAACTTCCCCAAATATATCCTCATGATCTCTCTTTAAAAATAACCACTAAAGCCTATTTTATAAATATCATCTCCTCTGCATGCTTTTAAATTGATAGTAAATAAATAAATATTTTTTAATTATTTAGTTCTATGTTATGCTAGTATGATATTTTAAATACTGTATAAATTAAACTTCAGTTTCCTTTTCATCACTTTTTCATGTAAGATTTATCTAAACTGATATCTAAAAAAATGAAGTTGATTTTTTTGTAGTAGTATATAAAATATTCGCTACTTCTCCAGTGGAAAAATTATTTATGTCCTGTTGATATCAGAAGTGGCCATAAGATTTGTTCTAGGCAATAAAATGTACAGGAAAGTGATGAGTATCACCAGCATATCTTTGTGATTTCTTCCCCTTTTTTATCAAAAGTTTGATGAACCATATAGGGACATCTCTATTTATTGCCAGAGCACAAAGGTAGAAGAACAAAACAGAATAACCTAGGATGTGATGTGAGCAAGTAATAAACCTTTTCGTTAACCACTGGAATTGTTTGTTACTGCAGAAAAACTTAGATTAGGCTGACTGATGTAATTTAGTTTCATTGCTATTAAACATTTTATTGTGTAAAATTTTTTACCCTTTTTTTGTTGTTGTTGATTGCTATTGATTGAATTGTATTTCCTCACCATCAAGTTCATTTGTTTGAGCTCTTACCCTGGGGTGACTCCAATTAGAAATAGACCCTTTAAGAAATAATTAAGGTGAAATGAGATCATGAGGGTTGGGTTCTAATCAAACAGGACTGGTGCCATTTATAAGAGGAAGAAATTCCAGGGATGCACATATAAAAAGAAGAGCCTGTTGAGGACATAGGGAAAGGCAGCTACCTGTAAGCCCAAGAGAGAAAGGACTCACAAAAAACAAAATCTTCTCACACTTTGATCTTGGACTTCCAGCCTCTAGAACTGTGAGTAAATACATTTCTGCTGTTTAAGCAATCCAGTCAGTGTATTTTGCTATTGTAATTTTAAGAATTATTTTCTAGTACAAACACTGTTGTAAAAAACACACTTGCTTATGTTTTTGTACAAATTTGAGACTCTATCACATAAACTAAGAGTAAAAAATACTAGATCAACAGAAGCCATATCTCGAACCTAGATTGTGATGAACTGGCTTTGTTTTTTAATACTCTCGTCAGAATATATGATAATTCCCGTGTTCCACACTGTGACCACTGATTTGGACTATGGTTCTCTCTTCATCAGCGTGTAGCCCCTCTGTGATTTAGTTAAGCTCACTGAAGTTAGTAGATGTGCCAAACATTAATGTATTTATATTCACACATATGTAATGGACATCTCTCGTAAATACTTTCTATTCTATGAGGATGATATTAACATACTATTATTGTCAAACTAAATAAAAGAAAACATAATTACCAGATAGAGTTGGAGCAACTCTCAGATACATAAACTGTTAAAGTGAAGTAAAACCTGAGAATTTTGTACCTTTACTCCATACTTACCTGTTGAAGAGACAGAGGACATTTATTATATGTATTGTACTGAACAAAAATGTTAATCCTCGATCACCAATACAAATATCTTTTCTTCTGAATACTAGATGTATACTTACCATTCTATGATAATGTATAGCTACCTTAGCAGTCATGTCAAGGTAAAAGCTAAATAACCTGATCTCGTCAGGTTAAACATCAGGGATAATTTAGTGATTTTACATATGTACAAGGTTGCTTTAGGAAGGCTGTTGAAAACACCAATCAAAAATTATGGTTTAAATAGTTTCATTAGAGAGGTAACGAAGTAGTCTAAACAAGAAAAACATTATTTCTAATATTTTTCTTCAAAGCCTCAAAGGGTAATAATAATTCTCAAAAATAAATCAAGTAATTTCTACTTTTTTACCACCATGCTGATTTGGCACTTTGTGACCTGAAAGTGAATGATCTTGTACATCTGGTACATTTATGTCTGTGTCTTCCCATTATTTAGGGTGAACAAAAAGATTCAAAATCAGATATTGGGGCCATTTTGTTAATAAAACATTATTTAGGAATGTGAGGAAGAAAAATGATTTTCAATACATAGCATATTACAAGCACAAATATGTAATTTAATTCACAGATGTTTTAAATAACATAAATTATGGTAGAGTTTCCTTTGCAGAAATAAAAGAAAAATTTTTTAAAGTTATAGTTTCCTAAACATAGGATACATTATATAATCCTGGAAAAACTGAAATTTACATAGCTATGAAAACATCAACTGGAGAATTGGCACTAGTTAACATGTTCATTTTTTTTTAATAGCAGTAAAATTTAACTAAGCTAAGCTAATACAATGTGTAAAAATCTGAAGTCAAAATTTACCTTTTAGTTTCTATCTAACAATTATTTAGGTTGGTACTAAACTTAATGAAATATGGCACCAGAAATAGAAATGCCATAGGATATTTTACTGTTGTCATAAGGGATAGATGAAGGGACAGAATAAGTGAAAGAACAGAAGAAGATTCTATTAATCTTGTAATAGAATCATGGATAAATTACTTGTAGCCCAGGAAAAAGGAACTTATTAAGCAGCCTGAGGAAATTCCAGTGGATATGCAAATTAATTAATCCTAATAAAATCCATGCAATAGCAATACAGTATAAAGTGATATACCCTTCATGTGATCAGAAAAAATATATGATTTATAGTCTGCAGTTTATTAAAATTCCTGAGGAGTCCAAATGTAGGAGAGAAAAGAAAATTAATAAAAATATCAAAAAAACAAGGAGAATTTATTCAGGTTTTAGATATAAATATTATTTTATTATGTTGACTAATGTATGTTACCATTATTTTGTTTTTGATGCAGAAAAAAGTTGTGGTTATTAGCTTTTCCTAACCCCATCTGGACCAAAAAAAATATTTTTTTCACAATATTGCATAATTTTGCTAAAGTTGTTACTAAAAATCAGTGATCTAATAATTACTGCACTAAGTTCAGAATATGTGATAAATTATTTAGGAAATAAAATGAATTTTAACCACAGATTATGCCCTCAAAACCTCGGTAGTATAGTTGGTGAGATAAAAATGTGTAAGTATTTCCATATAAATTTGATTTTGTCCTATACAATACAGACCGTTAATTATTTTTCTGTCTTTTTAAAGGAACCTGAGTTAATTCACTACGTTTTCTGATGATTTGGATTACAGAAAAATTTATATATGTTGGAGGCAGAGATGGATAGAAAGATCATTTAGAAAACTTTTAGATTATGTACATATAAGAGAAAGCACCGTGGACTAGGTTGGAAAGAGTGTCTGGGTAAATAAAATTCAATTTAACTAAAAGAAGAATCAACTAAATTTGTTAGCAAAAACCTTTGAAGGTAAAAACTATAATGAAGCATAACTCTGATTTTTTAACTTTATGAGACAATATTAAAACAAATAAGAAGGTCTGGATTAAGATGATTTAATCAACAAAACAACTAATCTCCCCCCTCAATTTCAAAGATAAAACTAATATTGACATTTTAATAATATTTTAATTTCTTGGGGTGACATTGGTTAATGGGATCATATAGATTTCAAGTGTACATTACTATGCTTAAAAAGTTTTCAAAATTTAACTAACTAGTCTAAGAAATTCCCTCTTTGAAAATATATTAAATTAAAATTATGTTCAGTATTAAACATATCTTAAAAGACTTAAAATATACAAAAGCTTTTGAAGGCTATCACGACAAACGCCAAAGCTAGCTATTTCAATTTGGAAGTAATACATAAAATAATAGAGAAATAGATATAGGTAATGTCATGGGGAGAATTAAGTTGCCCAAGGGGAAATACAAAGGCTTCAGAAAGATAGAGGCCCGCAATTTGATTGATGGTCATCCATGACTCCTCACACAGCAGCTTCAGTGGCCTGTGAAAGATGCAAAAAAGATTGCAGGAAGACACAAATCGAGGGACTAGTACATCCCTTGAATCAGCATTTTAAAACCTCTTCAAGAAGAGAGGGAGGAAAAATGGAAGATGTTTAGAAAATGAGGTTTGAAGGAATGTATTCATTCTTCAGTAATGTGTTTCTTTATAAGTGAATAACCTTATTAAATAAACTTTTCAAATTCATGACCACTAGTAGGAATTAGAGCCCATATCTTTGATAATGTTATTTCATCTAGAAATTATTTTACCAACTTGCTCTCTTACATTTCTTATTTGATTCCCCCACAGAATATAATCCTGAGAGGCAGGAGGTCACTTCATCATTATGTCCCCAGTGATAAGCACATGCAGGCACAAAATATATTTTTTTTGAGTAAGTGAAGACTTAATCCCTTACTGTGTTCATAATATCACAGTGTTTCTAATTTCCAATGTTATTTCTAAATACTTTTACAATCAGGCATATTGCAATAAGGAAAAATAATGACATAATCCAAATACCACTAAAATCATTTATGTGTTTCCTTCAAGGCTTTTATGTCACTCTGTATATAAAATTCAGTATAATTTCTCTCTTTATGAATCAGTGAGATTATACTAGATTGTGATGGCGTAGCAAACAACCAAAAAACAACCAACAGGTTAATACGGTCAAGTATTACATATTACTGATGCTCTATGTCCACTGCGAACATGTGTATGTGTTGAGGGCAGGATGGCTCTTCTTCTTTCATTAACTGAGGATGATGAAGGCCTCACATCAACATGTGCCTCCAAGGTCACTGCGGCGGAGCAGAGGGGATGTAGTAACTCGCATACTGGTTTTTAAACTTCACGCTGGCAACTGCCACAGCTTAATGTCTGCTAAGTCACTTCAGTTTACGATTTCATTTACCAAAACAAAGTTGGGGCCAATAACTCCCCCCCCCCCAAAAAAAAGGTGAGAAAGTGCAAACCTACCTTTTGTCTGGAATGTAAAGGCCTGAAACTATGTAATGAACAGAAATATTGACTACCTGGAACTTTCAGTTCACTGCCTGTGGAATTTGTTGTAATCATAGAAAACAGAAAAGAAAATTGGTTTTGTTTTACACAAATATTATTTGAAAGTACAAAAGTAACAATTTAGTCATCAAGCCAGGCTTAAAAATATAATTTACAAAGATGTTAAATTGAATTTGAATTATTAATAATAGAATAAAGGAATTAAATATCCTAAAAGATATAATATTCAAGTTTAATATAATATGTGCCATAACAGTGAATAATGTTAAGGAGTAAGTTAATGATTGAGAATAATCATCATAAATGTAAAGATAATAGTGATGATGCTGGAGGTGTATTCTTTATAATATGTTAAAGTACTTAAACTTTTCTGAAGCAAGAAGCCATGGTGTAGCTGGCAGCTGAGATTTCAGTGTTTCATTTCAAGAGGCATACTCTGATTATAGTGACAAAAGATAGATGTCTTTGAGTCTAAAAAACAAAGAAAATAATTTAAAGTACTTGCTTATTTTAGTTTTAATGGTAACACTTTTAATTCTCTAATGTCATTTGTCATAAAAATACATTGGAAGAAAACATTTTTCATTGAGAGTTTTGGAAAGATAATAGTGTGTTCAGATGATTTTCAGGAAAAAACAGTTATCAATTCAAACAGGTAAACACAAAAGATTAATTATCTTAGATCAAATTGAAAATTATGTTATTGATATCTTCTTGAGATCTCTTCTTCTATTTGGTCTTTAGTGCCATCTTCACAATTTTTAAAGCACAGGTCTTTAGCGATTTGCCTGTAAATCGTGATGGATAACAAACATGAAAAAAAATTGAGTGAGTTGTCCTTCAAATAAGGAATTGTACTGAAATATATATAAGTGTCTTTGCAGTTTTATAATTTTGCAGGGAAAATGTTAAAATAGTATGTATCTCTTAATCTGATTGATTTAAAATAGTGTTTCCCTGCATTGTGTTGAGTTTGACATAGATTATTGATTATTGTTGGCATATGTTTTTCTGTTTCTCTCTTATTTTCCTACCATACATGTAGCAGATGTTTCAGAATCCAATTGTCAGTGAATATTTTATTGTAGATGTCTTTTCTAATGTGAATTCTAAAGTCATTTTTAAGGAAACTTAAATCTAACCCAATTGTTCTACTATCATTTACAAACTTTTTAAAATATCTGAGCTATCATTATCGAAGAAAATTTGAAATCGTCAAATGATTAGAGAACCTTTAAGGAAAATGGCTAATTTACAGAGTATAATAAAAATGTTATTCAATGGTTAAATTTATTAATAATTTTGGCATAATAGAATTCTTAAAGTACTCAAAGAGAACTAATTACATAATTTTAAAATGATAGAAACAAATCATATTATTGCTGATTTTATGCAAATAAAAGTTTTATAAGACATCCCGAATAAATAAAAAGAAGGCAATGATTTTCTTCATTACGCTTATTTAAAATTCTCAACATTGAGAATATATATGAGAGAGGATTACAAATAATTCCTTATTTTAAATAAAATTACATTTTATTTTCCATTTACCCAATACATCTCTCTGATATAGCATAGAAAATTAAACTGGGGTCCAGATTTCAAATCTCAAGAAGGGACACACTGGATTGATCAGACATTTGGGGTTAGTTTTATCTCTTGTCTTATGCTAGTGAACTATTTTTTTAATCATTCTTATAGATCTGAAAAATTTGCCTTCAAGATGTATTTATACACTTTAATTATTTTGTAAACAGCAATATATAAATAAATCAGGTCTCCACGGTCTGCAAAAAAGTCATTTGTTGATTTTATACTATTCTGAAAATATATATTATAAGCTAATTTTATTGTCTCAGAAAAGTTTCTGTTTCCATTTATATGCTAGGTGACTTCCATTAATACTATAATTATATATTTATTCATAAATCACATTGAAATCAGAGGGATTTGGAGTCTTCATTACAAGTTAAAATATACTTTTTCATTTATATATTAGAATATTTTTAAAGAACTTCAAAAATTTTTTTAAGATTTTAAATATTTATTTTTAGAGAGAGGGGAAGGGAGGGAGAAAGAGAGGGAGAGAAACATCCATGTGTGATTGGTTCTCACATGCCCCCAACTGGGGACTTGGCCCACAACCCAGGCATGTACACTGACTGGGAATTGAACCAGTGACCCTTTGGTTCACAGGCCTTGCTCAGTCCACTGAGCTACACCAGTCGGAGCCACAATTAGTTTTTTAATTACAAGTTACATTTAGTATTATTTTGTATTACTTTCAGGTACACAGCATAGTGGTTAGATGATCGTATACTTTATAAAGTGTTCCCCCTGACATTTTCCAGTACTTGCTGGCATCATACACAGTTATAACAATATTATTAACTGTATTCCCTCTGCTGTACTTTACATCCCCATGATTATTTTATAACCGCCAGTTTGTACTTCTTAATCCCTTTACCTCGTTCACTCAGTGCCCCAGTGCCCCTCTGCTCTGGCAAGCACCAGTCTACTCCTTGTGTCTAAAGATCTGTTTCACTTAATTTTTGTTCATTTATTTTTGCTCTTATATTCCACATATGAGTCAAATCATATGGTATTTATCTTTTCCTGACTTATTTTACTTAGCATAATACCCTCTAGGCCCATCCATGCTGTCACAAATAGTAAGATTTAATTCTTTTTTTATGGCCGAGTAATATTTTATTGTGTATAAACACTACCACTCTTTTATCCGCTCATCTACTGATGGGCACTTGAGTTGCTTCCATATCTTGGCTATTGTAAACAATGTTGTAATGAACATAGGAATTTACATGTTCTTTTGAATTAGTGTTTTTGGTTTCTTCAGATATGTACTTAGAAGTGGAATCTCTGAGCCATATAACAGTTCTATTTTAAATTTTTTGAGAGCCCTCCACATCATTTTCCACAGTGGCTGCACCAATCTGTATTACCACCATTGATGCAAAAATGTTCCCTTTTCTCCACATCCTTGTCAATACTTGCTGTTTGTGGATTTAGGATAATAGCCATACTGACAGGTATGAGGTAATATCTCATTTTGGTGATAAGTTGCATTTCTCTAGTGTTTAATGACTTTGAACATCTTTTCATACGACTATTGGCCATTTGTATGTCCTTATTGCCTGGTTTGTAATTGGATTAGTCTTAATTTTGGATGATAGCGGTGTTAAGTTTTATCAGTTTCTATAAACTTTTGTTGTTAATCCCTTATAAGACGTATCATTGGCGAATATGTTCTCCCATTTAGTAATTTGTCTT
>PVJD01019533.1:0-11460 GCA_004026545.1 Mormoops blainvillei
CGGGAGTGTTTCTTTGCAGACAAACGCACTCTGCTTCATCGATTTTCCTTTTCTTCATCATTAATATTCCGTTTTCTCTGCAGAGCAGAAATAGAGCACACACCTCTGTGGTTTTGTGAAAAAGAACATCACCTGGGAGAAGCTTCAAACGATTCTGCACTGGCCTCTTCTTCACAGCCACCGTGAAGAGCTTGTTCACTTCGTTCCCCTCTTCTTGCCTCTGCTTAAAGGCAGACATTTTTCATAAAACTGCGGTAACATGTAGAGTTTTGACTCTGCTTTAAGCAATCGTGCAGTGAGCATTTCCCCATGGGCTTGGACATTTTTTAAATGAAGATTTTTGGTGGCCGTGTGGTAATGTGTCAGCTAGAGGTGCCACATTTTACTGAACTTAAGCCATCATGTTGTACATTTATTTTGTTATGTTTTTATTTGAATACATTCTGTTAAAATAAATATGCTTGCAAATAAACATTTGTTTACATCTCTGGTTTTTGTCAGGAATGGAATTACTATGTCAAAAAGGTACAGAGGACTTAAAAATTATTTTTAATATGAGACAGAAATCAAATTTTATTCTTTCCCAGTTTTTAGCCAGCTGTCCGACTCCTCCCCACCATGCCCTCACATTCACACATACATATATATGTGTATATGTATACATGTTTGTATATACACACAAATATGTGTACATGTACACAAAGTTCAGTTCAACCATTTTTTCTCCTTTTTATTTGGCTTCTCAATATTCCCAACATCCCCTTCATCAACATTCCTCTCCCCTCCCTTCTCCCCACCCCTGGTTAACCCCGGTGGACAGCATAATTTGCATCCTCCATATTTTAGTGTAAACATTTTAAGTATTCCAAATTTTCCTTCAAACATTTAAAACCAATTTACTATTTAATAATGTATTAAAATGTAATATATTTAATAATGTAATGGAAAGTGACCATTTCACTAGACATCATATTTTGGACTTTATTATGGGAACTCCCAAGAGCCATGAATGTTGTTTTGCAGCTAAAAGGCCAGCGCCCAGCGTGCTGGGCCAGTTGGTTCCAGACACTAGGACACAGCACGGGGAGCAGGCAGGGGTCTCCACTGTCACGCAGCCAATAGCCTGGATGCTCTGTGACACCAGTAGGAGTCACCTCTTCTGACTCCTGGGCTTTGCCTACTTCCCTCCCGCCTGTGTCAGTCTCAGGTGGGCTTTCCCTGTATATCATCAGACTTTTAAAGTATTGGAGGAAGAGCGCTCTGGGCCCAGGGAACAGCAAAGCTCAAGAAAAGAGCTCAAGTGGGAAAGAAATTGGCATTTTCAAGGTGGCCAGAGCTTAGCGAGCTGGCGTGAGACCAGCGGAGAGGTGGCTGCAAAGGACAAGCTTATAGGCCAGAGGAGGGGGTGTGGATCACACTCTGAGAACAAGGATCAACCCATGAAGGGTTTAGCAGGAAGTAATATGATCTGATGTATGTTTTAAAACTAGTAAATTGTGGAGAAAACCCTTGTGAACAAAAGTGTGAGCTCTCCAACGTCGGTGCTCTTTGAGAAGGCGCTAATACGCCGTTTGCCCGAGCTGGTTTAGACCAGTGGTTCCCAAACCATAGGAGACATAATCACATGGGAAATGTCTAAGTGGCAAGGATGTTAAGATTAAGTAATATAGATTCACACTTTCATAATGTAATTTCCTTTTCAGTTCTACTTTAGCATTTTTAATTATTACCAAGAGAAAACCTCAGTTTGGTGCTAGGTTATCTTTATCTTCCTCAAACTCCTGATAATCCTCCTTTTTAAACAAAAAGTGAACAAACCTCGGGATCAGAACTTTGGAATAAGAAATGGTATTTGTCTGGAATTTAACATTATTATGATAATTATATGTATTTTATGCTTTCTTTTCCTTCATGGAAAGTTATGATCATTTTCCAGGTGGGATTGGGATAGAACATTTCATTTTCAATTAATCTTTTGAAGTAAAAATTATAATATTTAAAATACCTGTGATAAAGAACATGCACAGATTTTGGGGAAAAAAGCATGAAGTTGATGTACAAATAAGTTTGGGAAACTTGATCAGATGGTTTCCAGCCTTGTTTCTGAGCCTATCTTGAGTATTCACATTGTTTTGAAAACATTCATATAAAATTAATTTAATTTATGAAAATAAATGTCATGTATATATTTATATATAACTTTTATTTTTACATTCTTTTTCTTGTTATAACAATTATACATGTTTATTGTTGGAATATTACCCTGGAAAACACAGAATGGCATAAAGATAGTTAAAAAAAAAAACAGAATAACACCATTCAGGAAAGAACACATTTAATATGTGAGTTTTTTCCCCTCATTTTGAATTTTTAGAAACATAATTTTGAATCTCAAAATGTTAATACATATGTAACCTGAATTTAAATAAAATAAATAAAATGGATATAGTTTTGTTCATTAAAAATAATAATAAAATGACTCTAAGCATCAAACCTTCCCATGGGTACTTAAACATTTAATTTTTAGCCCCGTACTTACCCAGTAATTTAAGACATCTTTACTAAATAAAATTTTGTACAACTTCATTCCATTATAATGAGATGAATGAAGCTTCCTTTCGGAAATTCTGCATTTAAACCGCTGCTTTTCTTACTTGCCAGAGACACACCCTTCCCAGTTCTGTGCACACTGGCCTTTCTACGGTGGAAGAATAAAACCATGACCGACTGAGTTGTGTTCTGATTTTCGATGAGAGGAAATAGGCTTGGCTCTATGGTCAACACCAAGCCAGCAAGTATAGGGACATGATTATCCACTTATAAAAATGGGACAGGTGTTGAAAATACTTGCACTGTCTTCCGAAGCAGAACATCAGCGCGGTGTAACGTCACTGCCTTAATCACACGCAGGCCGGAAAGCAACAATGACAACAGCAGCAGCAGCAGAAGCCGCCGCCCCACGCCGGGACAGGGACCTGCCGCTCCGCGGCAGCCGCGCGCTCCTCTCCCGCCCTGAGGGTTTCTCCAGTCAGGAGACTGGCTGAGCCTTCACTTAATCTTGATGTCACAAGGCGAGACAGGTGGGGATTATAAGACCTTATTAGAGGCCTTTGTCAGGAAACGTAATAAAGCCAAGGGGATAACCTACGATCTTGAAATAAACTCCCGTCTATTCCACCAGCTCCGCTCAATGCGAATACTAACAATCGCGAAGGCTCGGGCTCTCTAAAGCTGGCTGTATTTTCTTTGCCTTAAATAGTGCGTCGTTCTTAGAAGACTTTTTAAAATTGTTGAGTGAATGAGCCATTATCACAATAGCTACTATTTCTAAATACCCAAGATGTAATCAACTCCGGTAGCCAGTATTCCCTGCCCCAACTCACTGAGGAAACGGGTTTAGGAATGTCAAGTCATGTGTCCGGTTCACACAGCGATGGGACTAGGATTCGAAGCTGGATTTCCCTGAGGCCGTTGCGTCAGCATTTTTCTCCTACAGAACGGAGAACAGTTATGTGACTTCAAAGAGGGTTTCGTGTATTCAAAAGGAAAATCCCAACAATGCAGACTCAAAAGAAGTACATTTAAAATAACACTAAACTACCTTTTGGGGCTTTTTATGATTTTAAATCCATTTCATATCTTTTACTCTGTTACTTTGATCCTCTAATAAGCATAAACGTAGTCAACCTTCACTTTTACATTTTTCTGCATTTATTAGTTTCCAGAGTCAAAGGCATCACCATGCCTCTGTCCTGGGAGAATTTGCTCTTCCTTCTCGCAGGCACAGAGCTGTAATCAGATGCCTGCTGCTATTTCTTCTGATCCCTAAAACTAGGGTAACGCGATTTATATACTTTGTTTCCACCCCCTCTCCGCTTAGGCTGGATGCAAGATGGAAGTCATGGGACGCGCAGTCGCTGGAAAGCCGACCAGCAGGGGGCCTCCTCTCCGCTGCGCCGCGCCTGGTGCGCCTGCGCCTATTCACGCTTCAGGCGGGTCTCTCTCTCGGAAATGGCCAATTTTGTCTGGGTCAGTAAAGGATCAAGTGAAGTCATAATAGAGGTTGCGGCAAAGCAGCGCCCTGAGTCAGAAGCACGAAGAATCTGACTGGAATCCGGGGTTTTGCGCCTGAGGTGATCCTGTCTCTGCGAAAGGTCTTCATTCGGTTCCCATTTTGAAGGACCTTGGTGCCCTGGACGCAGTAAATTGCCCGTCAGTCAGGGTTCCTCTTGGGGACTGTTTCCGGATCTCTCCCAGAAATAGACTCCACGGATGCACGATTCGGGTCACATTTTACAAAACTGTTGAGTCATACCTTTTTCTAGATTACAAAGGTAAATTAAATTTTAAAAAAAACTTCAAGAAAGAACAAATAAGTGGCTTAGAGAGTGATTCCCACCACATCCTTTTCGGAGAACTCTGCAATGCTTGCTGTTCGAGGAAGCCCAGTTCTGAGGGCCCCCCGTTAAAGGAGGCCCCTAGGTCCTGTCGGCCCAGGCAAGGGCAACTTTGCGCGAAGCCGTGCCGGGGCTGCGGTTTCTGTTGTCTCTGTCTGACTTCCAGCGAACGGCATCACACAGCCAGCTCTGCAGGGATGGCCACACCTGCCGTGGGTGCACCTCACCCCTTCGACAGGACATGCCAGGGCGGGTCAGACAGAGAGCGCGGGTGGGATCCGAAAAATACCTGAGCGCATGACGTGTCTCCCCTGGGCTGTGTGCACGTCTGTGCACGCGTGCACACACTCCATTCGGGGTCCCTCGTGACCTGGTGTCCTCCATACCCTCCTCCTTCCTCCACTGTCAGTGCGGCTCTGAGGATCCTGGGCTGTTCGGTCACCACTTCCTTCCACTACAGCATCCCGCCCAGGTGTGGCCTGGCCTCCTCCTGCCTTCAGGGCCCGCGTAAGGAAACCAATCTAATTAAATCTCATTGTTGCACAATCCTGAAGACGTAGTTACTTTTAAGCTTCAGGACTCGGTGGCCTTTCCTTATCTTCCTCCCAGTTGCTGATTCCTGTGAAGCAGGAGTTAGGCGCGGCAGTCCTGCGCTCTAGGGGACGATCTTGTGGCGGGAGGAAGGGCCGCAGAAGCAGCTCCTTAAGTGCCTTATTTTCTGGGCCAGGCCTGTTCTCGCTCCAAGTGCTGAGAGTTACAACAAGATGGTCGCTGGCCCATCGCCGCTGCCCCCCGCCCCGTCTCAGAGTCAGCACCTCCTAGTCCAGAATTTTATGAGGGGAGCACCTCACTTCTAGGTACCAATTTTTGTATCAACGAGCTATTTCTGTGGAATAAACCATCACCAAGATTTGCAGAGTGAAGGAAGGAACCATCACTGGTGGAGTTTAAGTGTCTGTGTGCTGACTGGGCACTTCTGAAGGTCTGGGCCGTGCCCGCTGGCCTCAGCTGGACGTGTTCACCCATCTCTGGTCAGCTGCTGGTTCGCTGGAGGCGACTGGTCATGGCAGACGTTATGGAAAAGCGCCTTTGTGCTCTGCACGCCCGATCCTCCAAGGGGCCAGGTCACATTGTTCACACGACCACTAGGCTGGGGGAGGCGGGGAGAGGGGGAGAGAGGAGGCACACGAGGCCTTTTGACCTGGATCTGGTACATCAGTTCTGCTACATTTTTACTGCTCACAGCAACAGACAACTGTCACCTGGGTCAGAGTGGGGAAATAAGCTCTCGGTGGTACCGGCTGCGAAGTCAAGTCACACAGCAGCAGGACGTGGATACAGAGAAAGGGACAGCAGCGGCCACGGAGAGGGGTGAGGAGGTGGCAAATTATCTCCCCCTTTCCAGAGACCCAGCACAGTCTAAGGGGACTTTTCTGAAGACAGCTCGTTTCCAGATGTTTAGAATGCAAGTTAACCACAGACATCTTAGAACCGGTGCGGCTTAAGGAACAACAGAGGCACGTCCGCGACAAATTCCAGTGTTGGAAAGGGGGGACTCACAGCAGCCACCACACTGCCCACCCGCGAGGACCTGGAGAGAAAGGACCCTCTGCTCCCTACACCCTCGCAGAAGTTCTCTCTGCCACCTACGTGCGGAAATGCCTTATTTAATTATAGAAATGCAATATGGATAATTCGCATTTGTGATGAATAATTTATCACTAGACTCTAATTACTAGAGTGTAGAAAAGCAGCATCTACGCCAGATTCATTCATCTTCAATTTTATTTTCTTTAAACATCAAACTCTGTCTATAGAGATTGTTACTCTCATAGCTTGTTTGTCCTTTTCCACTTAAAAAATTTAGAGTAAAACAGAGGCATGGACACATGGAACAGACTGACAGCTGTCGGCGGGGAGAGGGGAGAACTGGATGAAAGAAGAGGAAGGGATTAGCCAAAGAGCACATATGCATGACCCATGGACACAGACACCACGGTGAGGTGATGGCCGGAGGGAGTGGGGAGGAGCAGGGGCTGGGTGGAGATGGGCAAAGGGCGGGGAAAATGGTGACACCTGTGACAGTGTCAACCAGAAAATAAACCAAAAAAGTCTTCATGTGAAAAAAAAAAGGTTAGAGTAAATATTGGCTGTAAAGCAAAATCCAGTCGGCGCCTGGGCTGTGTCTCAATGCTTAAACTCTCTTCACTTATCTGTTAGGCAGCAAGGCGTCTAAATTAGGGCTGTCAGATTTAGAAAATAAAACCCAAGGCCCAATATCGTGCAGGATATACTAATGCTGAACATTCATTCATTATCTGAATTTCAAATTTAAGCGGTCGTCCTGTGTCGAATCTGGCAGCCCTACGTGAGCGGGGAGAGACAGAGAAGCAAAGTCCAGGCTTTGGGAAAGTAACCTTAATGAGGACAGTGACAAAGTTAGTGCAGTGACCAGCGGTGGCTGACTCGAACCTGTATTATATTAAAAGAGAGAGCATGCTGAAAAAAGTAATTCTGTTTCATGGGTTAGACGTTACAAAGAGGCATCTGGTGGTAGATGTGATTCTGTTACAAATTTTTTATATGACTCAGGGAAATTAACATTTTTCCAGATATGAGGTCACTGCTATACACGGATTTATAATGGAAGAAGTGAAGATGAGAAATGAGACTAATTCCAAAACTGGAAACTCCTGCTTTGCATATAAAGGAACTACACTGTCTTATGTTTGCACTCAGCTTTTGTTTCGTCCCCCTTACACCTGTGGTCTCAGTTTTCCTCACAAAGATCCTATGAGAAGTCATTTGGCAAAACCATTTCTACCTATCAATCCCAAGGTCACTGAAGGTCAGTTTAAAGGTCCTAATGTTAACAGTGAAGGGACCCCCTCCTAATGTCCAGCCTGGGGCTGTGTCCGTCTGCCCACACTCTCTGCTGGACAGGTGGGTGCCCAGTTTGGGAGGCCACATGTTCATTTATTCAACACACAGTCTCACACCTGCCATGCACAGGCCATGCAGGGTGCCGGGTCACACAGCCTTTGCTCTCCATCCTTCCTTCCCTCCTCCCCCAGTGTGGGAAGTCAAAGGACAGATTGCCTCTCCTGCAGGCTTTGCTGCTTACGCAGTAACGCACAAGGCATTTCACACTGATTTCTAGCTGGACAGAATTTATAGGTGGGCGGAGGAAAAATAAATTTCCTTCTATCCTTCTCAGTTCTTCACTGAGCTCCCTGTCATGAAAGACATTAACAAGAGAAATATGGAAGTTTATAAACATGTCCACCTCATGAATACATGGGACATACCCAGGGAAAAATGAGTAACTTCCTCAGCAGCTTAGGATTCAGGCTTAAACACCATCATAAAGGGAGAGGCAGGCCTCTTGGAAGAGAGGAAATGATTTCCAGGAGAGAGGAGTGGGTCCTTAGAAGAACAGGTTGGGGGCCTGAGAATTTGTAACAAAGTCTGTCTGGTGTAGCGTTGACTTCTAGTCTCCTCTCCTTTCATGAGTTGATCTTCTCTGGTTGAAGAAGCTCCCAGAGAGATTTGTGACAATTGAGATCCTGTCCCTGCATTTGCTATTTCCAAGTGCCTACAGCTCAAACTAATCAATACACCAAAGTGATGCATTTTGGGGTGGCATATTTTGCTAACCTTCAATGGTGAACTTTGAATGCTTTCCTTGAAGATCACGAACAAGGCAAGACTATCGAATCCGGCCACTTGTATTCAAGATTGCACTAGAGGCTAGGGAAGTCAATGAAGGATGTCAGGAGTAGAAAACAGGAGTAAAGCTGTGTTTATTCATAGATGACGTGATTATGTACACAGTGATGCTAAGGAATCCAAAAAGCAGCCTCTAGAAATAATCAATGAATGTAATAAGCTCACATAACATAAGGTCAATGTATAAAAATATTGTACTTTTACATGATATACACAGAGAGTAAAATTGAAAAACAATATCTTTTATAAGAATATAAAAAATATCAAACACCTAGGAATAAATTTAACAAAAGAAGTGTAAGCCCTACATGCTAAAACTACAAAGAATTACATAAAGGGATTTTTTAAAAGCTCTGAATATATGTACATACATAATCTATTCGTGGATTGGAAGGCAATCTTTTTTTTACTATGTCAGTTCTCTCCAAACCTACAGGTGCAACACAATCCCAGGCTTTTTCCCAGCAGCGTCTCTGCAGATACTGACGAGCTTGTTCTAAAACCTACACAGCAATGCCAGGGTCCTACGCCAGCCAGACCAACCTTGAAAAGAACTCAAGAGAACGACTTCTCTGATTTCAAGACTCACTACAAATGTATAGTATTTAAGATTTTCTGATATTGGTATAAAGATAAAGTCCAGAAATAAATACATATATTAAAAAATAATTGTCAACAAAGACACCAAAATAGTCCAATAAGGAAATAAAAGTCTTTAGCAAATGGAGCTGAAACACTGAGTAAACATATAGGGAAACATGAACCTTGAGTCCTATTTTATACTATTCACAAATACTAATTTGATATGAATCATATGCTTAAACGTAAAGCCGTAATGCTTTAAAAAATAAAACAGAAGATCTATGAGAACTTGGAGTAGGCTAATATTTCTTAGGCCCTCAAAAGTACAACCCATAAAAGAAAAATATTAATCGATTAAACTTCATCAAATAAAAACATTTTTTCAAAAGGCATCATTAAGAATATAAAAGGTAAGATACAGGTTTTTAAAATATTTGCAACACCTGTATCTAACATATACAACCAGAATATATAAAGAACTCCTATAAATCAATATTAAAAAAGCAAACAATCCAATAAAAATTGAGCAAAAAGATACTTCACAAAAAATATACCAATGCCTATAAGCATGAAAAGAGATGCTCAAAATTATTATTTATCATGAAGATACTAAGTAAAACCACCTTGAGATACCACTGCCTAGTCACCAGAAAGGCAATGGAAAGAAACAAACAGAGATCTGACCACGCCAAATGCTGGTCGGATGAAAAGCAAATGGAATTCTCATACACTGCTAGCCAGAACATAAAATAACACAACCACTTTGGAAATTTGGGCAATTTGCAAAGAAAAGTTAACCAAATATCTCTCCTATGGACCAGCAATTTCACACTTATGCATTTCTTCAAAAGAACGTAAAAGACATGTCCCCAAAAAGATTTGTAGAAGAAAGTTCATAATAGCCCCAAATAAGAAACCATTTGAATGGCCCTGGCCCGTGTCGTTCCGTCGGTTGGAGTGTCGTCCGCAGACTGAAAGCCTGTGGGTTTGAGCCCCGGTCAGGGTGTACGAGAGGGCAACAGACTGGTGCTTCTCTCTCTCTCCTTTTCCCTTCCTCTCACTGAAGCAATGAAAAAATGTCTTCTGGTGAGAATTAAAAAGAAAAGAAACAACTCGAATGAACATCAACAAGTGCACAGATTTCCCGTTTCATGTGAATCCTGCTCAGCAGTACAAGGAAATCGATAACCAACACGAGTGAATTTCAAATTCATTACCTCGTGTGGAAAAAAGGCAGGCAAAAGATGAGTCTATCATGTATGATTTAATTTATTGAAAATTCTGGAAGCCATGGTGTTGGAAAACAGGACGGCAATTGATCTCAGTGATGGGACCCTCTGGGGTGGTGGATACAGTCCAGCCTTCATCCGGGAAGTGGAGGCACAGGTGCACGCGTGTCAGATTCACTGACTGTGCGCTCAGGGGGGTGCAGTTTATTAAAGTTTGATTAGGCCTCTACACATTATATGTTTATGAGTTAAACTACCCAAAGCTGTTGCTTCTGCCCTATTCTCTGTCTGGCAACACAAACGGGCTAGAGAAGAACAAGGTGCTGACGTCTGAAATGCACAGACCCTTCGGTGCTCAGAGAAGGGACAGTGTCTCCTGGACCTTCATATGCTACCCGTCTCTCAGGGCCAAGCAGCAGACCCTCTCACTTGTCAGTCAGCAGCTCAGATTGGCTGTATTTACTATCCATTTCCCGGGGAGGACCAATCTCTGCTGAGAACAGTTCCACCAGGTCACACAACCCAGATCTGAGGCTTGCGATGCACTCGCAGCCTCCCGCCTCTCACCGGTCTGTCTTCTTTCTTCCACAAGTTACGAGTTACCCCTGTGCTTGGTGTCTGCCGTTGCAGCTCTAGGATGCAGGTTCTAAGGAGGCTCCACCAGCTTCTTTACTAACTCTGCATTCCATTGCACGTCCATCATGGAAAAGAATTTTTAAAATAAGTAAATATGTAAATAATGAATACATAATATGATTTCACTCACATGTGGAACAAAATGAACTAACACAGAGACAGACTCATAGATAGAGAGCAAGCTGATACCTGGGGGTGTAGGAGGCTGGGGGAGGGAGAGATGGAGGGATTGAGCAAAAAATAAAAACAGAGAAAAACTCATGGACAGAGAATAGTGTGGTGACTGCCAGGGTGGGGGGTAGGGGAAGGTGGACGAGGGTAAAGGGGGGACAACTGGAGATGGAAGGAGACTTGACTCGGGGCAGTGAACACACACTATGATGTACAGAGGATGTGGCATAGAATTGGGCACCCGAACATGTATTAATTTTGATAACCAGTGCCACACCAATAAGTTCAGTAAAAAGGAAAAATATATAGTTACAAATTTAAAAAAGAAGTAAATACATAGATAATAAATAACTTCCCTCCAAATCCAACATCATCGGGTTACAAACTTTTAATCCTAGCTATGATTGCTTATTGACAATGACCTAATTCCAACATACATATAATCCCTAAACAAAGTATTCAGTTACAAGGAACAAATCTAAATCACGACGGTTCTCAAGATTTCAGTTTTGATCATTAATGTTTCCTAGAGATAACAGTGTTTCTGATGCCAATTTCCTGTCTTTTTACATTTAATTCATTTCTAGTAAAACATTGCTTCATATGAAAAAATGCCTGTTCTTATTTAAAGTTCAGTCATCGAGCATTTATGTCCAATACGTCTGTCATCAGGTATTTCCACACGTGCAATGGACCAGCCAGAAGGAATTCGGGGA